>WIPJ01002945.1:124913-157209 GCA_018155075.1 Cassiopea andromeda | reverse complement strand
TTGGCATTTTCATCAAACCCTTAATTGTCTTCTCTTTTCTCAAGTTTTTCCTACGTAGGTTCTGAATTGTCATGTTGTTTATTCTTATCTTTAAAGTGAATTCTTTCTTCAGTTTTCTGGGTGGTATGTATGAGGAATATGTATGGTCTGGTCTGAGGATCTTAGGTACAGGTGGATCAGGTAGTGTGTGTAAATCTTTGGGGTAGAGCTCTCTCTTTTTGGGATTTCACTTCACCATTGGCTTCCTGTTCATATGGTGTGGGAAATGAAAGATTGAGGGAACTGCATCCTATTTCAGGTGTCTTTTCCTGATTGACTCTGACAGTGGTAGGTTGGAAGGGTAATTGAAATCAGTTTCCAAAAAATGTCTAATGCACAAGAAAGAATTCTTAGAGGGTAAACATTTTTCTCTCCTCACTGCAAACAGCGACTTCTTCAAATGAGGTGTATTTTGTAGGGGGAGTTTGTAATAGGTGTATTTTGTAGGGGGAGTTTGTAATCAAAATGGTGTAGTAATTTTTTTTGTCATTTATTGTTATGACCCTTGTTCTTAGATGTTCTTCTGACTCTTACATAATGATCAACAAATCAATTTTAGATTCATAAATAGTACTGAACTTATGCAATCATGTCCTCTGTGATTTTGCTTTATTGATTTAGATTTGAGAGAAAATATGCTTCTTCAGTAGATCTTCACAGGGACAATTTCACAAGTTTAAATTTGTAAGATTGATAAAACTTTTTTGTCATAAAGGATGGTCTACCGTAGTTTTACCTAGAAGGCATTGCCTATATTGAAGTTCAAGTGTTTCGTATTGTGCTCAGGGATAGATCCAAGAGAAATCTACGATGAAAATTTAGATGTAGAGAGGTAAATTTTTTAGGGATAATGGTGAGAGGTATTCGTTTTTTATAAAAATTCTTAATATTTTTCGTTGAACTTCGATAGCCTTGATTTTGCCAGGTTTTTAGCCTATGATTATTCTTGAATTGTTCTTAAGTGCCAAAAGTCTGAAAATCAAAGGAATATATGAAAAAGTTTTTTTTCATACATAATAAACTTTGTCGATAGTGCAAAAGTTGACCTACAAACAGTGCTATAACTCGAATGCACAAAAAGTGTAACTCTTGATGAAGATGAAGCCTTGCTTTGTGCATAACTATTCGTAAAATTTCAGCGCTTCTGAGCTTTGATATGCTTATAAAGTTTATTCTTATAAAAATAGTGTGTATTATGAACTGTATAGACAACAGCCCACCCCCAGTGGCAACGTGCCTCATTGCCTGTGAAATGAAATTTCCCCCACCAATTATTCGGCGATTCGTGCAATTGAACACTGCACACGAAATAACCATGATTCTAGGAGTTAACGGGACATGGATGTGTCTTAAAAAATTGTATGAAAGTAACGTTAAATTAGGCCGGTGATGTGCTCCATTCATACATCAACTTACACCTATATTCATCAAAAACATTCAAGAATGTGTATAATCCGCAAAAGAATTCTTCCACGTAAACGTTTCTAGATACACGTAAGCTCAAAACCTATTAACAATGCGATGTTCACCGTAAAAATCCAAAGCCGCAGTATCAAGTTATATTCTCACGCTGCAACTTTTTGCCCTCAGATTGGTACCATATTGGTTTCCCATGGTGCTACCCTACCACGTGACTGAGTCAGCATTCTAGTCCTATTATTTCTATGCTGTACACCCTAGCATATCGACCGCAATCATCACTTATTTCCAACCTTCAGGAGCAGTGTTTAGTTTGATGTTTATAGTTTAAACTAGGGTGGTTTCCTTATTTGAACAAAGTTGTTTGATTGATGTTATTTTTCTGCACCGTATAACCCATTCCGTTGTTTCTTGATTTAATCAGTGATGTTTCAATCTTGACTCGAAGACAACTATGATGAAGTAGCACTTGCATAGAATGAACTTTTCTGATGCTATTCTTCCCTGTGTATGTTTTACAAGACAGATAAAAGAATGCCATATAGCAAATGAAGAGTAACGTGTACTCATACTAACGCGATTATCTCCAGAAAGCATACATCTTGTCAAATTTTCTTTCCGTGAACTTGTGACAGCTACCGGCACCATGATCAGCGTAAAAGTCCGTCACCAGTGCGTATAGGAAATGGACGACACGTTTTTTTATAAGACACTGGTTTATAAGAAACTGGTTTATAAGAAACGAGTGCTAGGCCGGTCAAAAAATTAGAAAGCTTTTGTATTCTGTTCAAGAAAATTTAGCAGCTGTACAATCTCAATTTGTCTAAAAAAGAGTATATTGAGGTGATTCCACTCGTTAATTTGTATGATTTTGTGTGGAAAAGGTTCTAACTTGTTATTTTGAACAGTTTGGATATTTTTCTTGACTTTGAGCGGTTATCTCCATCCAGAATTGTTTGACTTCCAAACAATAAGGTGAGTTTCAGTCTCGGAAATTAGAAAATAATTGAGAAACTTTTAGTACTATGTTATAGAAAACGTGCATGTATAAGAACACTTTTCGTATTTGGATAAACTCTCAGACACATCTTCAAATTACTAACGCTAGCGTCTCCTCCACTTCCGTATGTTCATTGTGAAATACCATACTGTCAATCCAATCTGCATTACGCTAAACTTGATTTACCTACCTTGAGGTACTGGCCTTGCTTCAAGCTTAAAGTGGAGCCAATTTCTGCTTCACGGTAACAATGGATAATTTTGCAAAGTACGTTCTCTCATGTCCGTATTTTCATGTTGACTATTTGATAGCCAATTCGCTATTAAAATTCACATACTTAGCATATTAGTATATGCATATTGGGAGAAAGTCTTGAGTATAGAGTGGTTGTCATTTTCCCTCATTGCATTATTTTCTATTACAATTTGCATACTTCGCTATTAGCCTATATATAATCTTAAGTTTTGAGCTGTTGTGGTTTAAAGTTTTTACAAATAACATTGTCGAAAAGCTGTCCTTTATGTTCGTATTTGCTGAATAAGAGACTGCCAACTTGCAGATTACGTAGTATATTTAGCGTGAGATAACGAAAATATTTCAAACTTTGAGTAACAATGTTTATGGTTCACTTTAATTACAAAAATACATATTGATGTATGGTCTGCAAGCTCTCTTCTTTCTCCCTAAGTGGCTTTCCCCCAGTTAAGTTTTACTTTTTTGTGCTACAAATTATATCTAACTTGTTAACATATATACTGATGATTGCTGCTTAATTCGCACGTTATGCAGGTATGATTGAATCCAGTTTTACAAAACAGTATAAACTTGACAAAGACGTCTAAATAAGCCTGATGAATTTTATTGCGTACGTTTTCCGTATGCACTGGGATTATGGTGCGGCTTTTTGCCTCGTTTTGATTTCCATCGTAGCAATATATCGATGGCCTAAGTATCTCAAGATACCCAACTGCAAAAGTCAGAGCTTATAGTAGGTTTCTTTTGCTGATTGAATTATTGAAATCGCAGCATCTAACGACGAAAAATCATATTGAATATATTCATACATTGATTCAGCATAACTCAGTGAAATATTGGATTTCCGAATTGAATTGCATTTCCCTATTTTCTTGCGCTTCGAGCGAACATGGTTGCAATATGATTTCGCAGATTTCTTAATGTTCGAATACTTTTCTCGTTGATAACTGGAGCCACATTGATGAGGCCATTAGTATGGGCTCGCTGTATAACGCCTGGCTCCGCATATCTGCTTCTCAGTAGGTCAATTGCTGAGTATGTGTCTGTTAAAGCAAATCCTGAAGTCACCCTCTTAGCTGGCACTTCAAGGTAGTTCCTGAGATACTTGAATTTATCTACCTTGGCAAGTTGCACGTCATCATGAACAGCGCCTTTGAATCCATCCCAGAATTCTTGCCAGGGATGGATCCAGACAGAATCGCGACATTCGCACATTATAGGAAATATTGCCACACCCATTGACCACGCCCACTTAATTAAAGTCTGCATAGTGTAACTGAAAGTTCTCTTAATTCGTTGTGGCCGCCTTTTGACAGTATAAACACTTTGAAGAGCAATTTAAAAGACTATTTCATTGGACAAAATGAATTCTGACTTGTAGTTGGGCTGGACTGAACCAGCATTGAAATATTTTCTTCGATACGTACACTTAGCTTTATAAGGTGGCAAAAATTTAGTCAGGAGTTCTAGCATGCCATGTTTATTCCATCTGAAACCTGTATTTTCACTTGAAATCGCCATAGGAATTTACTCAGCGCTACTTTTAGCCCGGTAAAATATTTTGATTCACAATTATATGTCAATGTTGAACAATTTATATCTCTAAATGAAGAACAGTGTATATCATTAGCTAAAATATCATGTGTGATTCAGCAAACATAAAACCAGCTGGACTGCTTTACTTGTTAGTTGCTTAATACCTCCAAGTGAGCTTGGGTTTTGCTTTATACTCTTACAATAACACCAATGAATAGGCCAAACATACAGATATGTGAGAGGAAATTATAATAGCCACTTATCTAGGCTAGATTCAAACTAATTTATTTAATCATCCTTGCAGCTTTAGCAAGATGGATCTATCATATTGAAAAGTCAATTACAGTGAGTGTTGCCTGCTTTTCTAAATTTGGGCAACCATTTTTTTGCAATAGGCTGATGTGCCAATCAAAGAGATTAGTGCTACATTCAATAGCAGAATGTATAAAAATGGGACATACTTTTGAGACAACTGAAAACAAATTAAGGGCTGCAACATTATTTTTCAAAAATGATTTCAATCCTTTTTCTCCAGGCTATTTTGATGTAGGGCCAACAGTAACTTATTTTGTTGCTGTACCTGCTCCAGAATAACTTGTTGTTGTTGCAATTGCTGTCTTAGGACAAAGATAAGATCTTGGTCCCTTTTCAGCCTGCTCTCCAATTCTTTCTCTTTCATGCTTTGCTCCCTTTCCCTCATTTCCATCTCTTTTCTTCTCATTCTTATCTCTTCCTCATCTCTCTTCTCCTTCAAATCCATCTCTCTTCTCCTCAGCTCCAACTCCCCCTCTCACTATCTGTCCTGGTTCCTTTTTTTCTCTCAAGTACTCTACTGTTTCACCCCACATTTTCTCCTCTTAGGATCTTTTTCCACATTCTCCCTTGCCCTGGTCTCTCCATAGCCCTCTTCTTTATTGGTTCTGCTGTTTCTCTTTCTTTTCTATCAATAGCCTCTTCCTCCTTTCACCAACAGCCAGCTGCTCTTGCTGGCCCTGTTCCATTTCAGTAATGTCCTCTAATGCTTGCTCTAATTCATCTGGCTCATCGGGGCAGATGCTACTAGCTCTTTCCTCACAAGCCCTTTTACGTTTAAAGTCTCTCTGCAATTTGCAAAATCCATCTGTAACACCCCGTTGATCTACTAAAAAAATAGGATGCCTAGTTTGTTTAAATTTTTTACAAATCTCTCCCATGATTGCCCTCTGTCCCTGGTGCTATGCTTGAATCCGAAGGGTTGAACTACTAGCATCTCCCTACACAGGGCTACATCATGCTGATTACTCCAAGTCATTTGGTACCTATTTAAAAATGTTGAGTAGAGAAATAAGAATAATGATAATGCATAACGTATTCATTTCATGTTCAAGCAATTAATCTAGACCTTGATACAAAAAATATAATTCATTTACATGTAATGTAAAAGCTAAATTGATGGAGCCTTCATTGAACTGAAAAGAGGTATTGGGAATAATAAGACAGGTCATATAGTTTATGATATAAGCTAATGAGTATTTTTCTTCTCTTTGGGTAATCAAAAAGTTTTAATATAGCTGTTATGGAGCATAATAACCACGAACACTGGCTGAGTGTTATTGTCCTTCTCAATGATCTGCGAGGCCATCTCTTGCACGAAGGTGTTGGATTTGATAGTACTAAAATTAAGTAACAACCGAGTTTAATTTATTTGTCACTTCTCAGTTAAGTTAATCAAAGATATTATTTAACGAAAAAGATATAAATACGTCAATTAAGTTGAATATGGTTTATTCATACCTTCTCAAAGATGACGTTCCATTCAGGACCGTGAATTTTGCAGTGCACGTTCTAGAACGACTAAAAACAAGCACGGGGGTATGGACATATTGCTGGTTGCGCTAGTTCCGGTCCTCGCGGACGTTCTCGTCACGGCCACGTTGTAAATCGGAAACTCACTTGTACCGATGAACAAACAACGTGCCTGTATTCATTATGCCAACAATGCACAGTGGTTGCCACAGTAGTACGCACAAAAACGAGATTTCTTTCTGTTAAGTTCCTGGGGGTCTCACCACTATCCAGATCTGCAGTGTGATTTCACTTCCTTTCGCACTCTTTCGCACACTTTTTCCCATTCACTTTTCGTATTCTTGCTTTATACTTCAAGTTGAAATTTTGACAGCTTGAAAATCGCACCATTTCATTGGCTCCTAAAAGTGATCTAAGCAGAAATATTTTGAAATGTTATGGCTCTGGTCTCACTGCTGTTGCCATAGGTATTTCATATGAAAGATAACAAGGACAACGAAGAATATTCCCATCCCCCCAGTTGAACTAATATTTACAACTATGTAGGATGCCCAAACCTGGAGCATCTACTGTCTATCAGTAATTTCAATAGGCTTTTCAGGGTTTTTGCAATGTGACAATCGCACAGGCGAATGTGGCGAATATCTGGATCCGCCACTGACTCTTTCCACCATGAAATGTTGCTGTAGAACTTCTTCAACTCAGGTTTTGGGAGCTTTACTCTTCTGTCAGCAAATCTCCCGATAGATTTATTGACCCTGATATCAAACTCCACCTTGATGCTCTTCTTGGAAAACACTCTGAAGTCTGTGATTCTCAAGCCTCTGATGGTAAATCTGGAGTGGACTGAGTTTCTATTCTTGTTGACTGAAGCGCCATAACCCTTAAGGCCTTGTCAAGGATAGCTAAACTTAAAGTGGCTCTTTCCTAGATTTTGCATGCTTCCTCCTTGGCTCCTATTCATCTTGTTCTTTTGAATAGGACGAATGTTCATGAGTAGTAAGCTATGTTGGCGTCAATGACCCGCCATTAGCTCAAGGGGAAAAATGGCCCGCCATTTACTCCCCGCCAAGAGCTCCCCGCCAAAGACTCATGAGGAAGGAAATCCAAGATGGCGGACCAAAGTGAAGATGGTAAAAGCCTAAGGGGAGGGGGAAGGGGTAAAGGGAAAGGGGAAGGGTGAGGGGGGAAGGGGTAAGGAGCGTATTTGAGGTAGCGTATTTGAGAGACTTAGAAAATTTTTTCTAACTATTATCTAACCACTGGGTAGCATATTTGACTTAGCGTATTTGAGAGACTTAGAAAATTTTTCATAGCTATTAGGTAGTAGCGTATTTGACTTAGCGTATTTGAGAGACTTAGAAAATTTTTTCTAAACATAGCGTATGTTGATGAACCACAGACGGCAGAGCGTATTTGAGACCACTAAGATAAGGCAGGCAACAAGTAGAAACAACACAAGATGTAAAGTGAGAAACAAGGGGAATAAATGGAATTCAAAACAAGAAAGGTAACAAGTACAATAACCAGCAAGCAAGCGTATATACAAAGCATAAAAGGTAATCATCAAAAATACTAAATATTAAAGTCATAAAATTAATAAAGGGTCTCTAAGTCCATCATAGCGTTTACTAAAGCCACATTGCTGGATTCCTCGGTTTCAATTTCAGTATCACTGCCACTACCGGCAGTGATAGTCGATTCGTTGCCGTCATCTTCAATGATACGCCTTCTCGCCCTCTTGCTTCTACGAGGAATCGAGCGTCTCGTGTGGGTGAGAAGGCGTTTACGGGTGACTTGAAGTTCTTCCTCTAGGTGGGCACTTCTTTTTCTTTGTGCAAACAGTTTGTCTTTTAAATCTCTAATGGTGTTTTGTTGATGCTCATTGATGTCGTTGTATCGAAGAGCCTGATGACCCATCTCCTCTGCCATCTTGTATATTTTTGCGTCTTTCTTATTGACTTCTGCCGTCTTTGTCATGCATAGTTCTCGTAACCGATTTATTTCGTGTTTGTCATAGTCTTGGCGTCTTTTTGCAGCTTTTATTACGCTCTCAAATGTTGAAATTTGTTTAAACATTGTAGAAATTCTGGATTCGTATGTTTGAATTTGATCCTTCCAGAATTTGGCAGCTTTGTATCGTTCATTGTCCATGAATGCGGTTAGGTCATTCATTCGTGTTGTGTCAGGATCGGTGTTGGATATATCTTGTGCTGCCTTGTCCACAGTTTCTCCATCCTTTTTTGCTGCTTCAATAGAAGCAAGATTGATGGTGTCGTCAAAGGTAGCATCTTTCACTGGAGGCGTATCTTCTAATTCAATATCATTGTCACCATTATCTAACTCTGGACATGCAGTATTATCAGTATCGATGTTACAAGGTTTTGGTGAACATACGGAATATGCATCTTCACTATCCCTGCCATCGTCGCAATATCCGTCATCGTTAGAAGGATCATCCATGATATTAAATATATCAGGTATGCTGCCTTCATCATCATCGCTGCTACTGCTGCTGCAATCATCGCTGCTGCTCTCATCGAAACCATCTGCGTCTCCCTCATTAAATCTGAAGTCTTTCTCTCCAAATACGTTATCGGTAATAATTGAGAACTCTCGATCCGCGAGTCTCTTTTCTAGACAGCCCTCACAAGAGCAAGTACTGTCGTGAATTGAGACGTCACGAAGGTTGCCTTCACCGCCAATGCTCCCGAGAGATCCCACGTTTATCTTAATAGTATTGCTAGCCATATTGCTTGTGTCGAAATACGCTAATGATAATGTTTGAATACGCTGATAATGTAGTGTACATAGTATAGCTTGATCTGAGACTAACTGAGCGTCTGAACTGGGGCTTGCTCTTATATAGCCGTGCTAATTACCTGTCAATCATAGTGCGGTGTCTTTGTTATTGTCAATCAGACTTAGCAGCACCCTTTGATCTGTCAATCAGCTCCCTACCGCTGTGACCCGGAAGCGTATTTGTTAGAACAATGGTTAGTGTCTTCTTGTGTGGGACATGTGCCGCCGCACGCGTGCGGGTAGCGTATTTGAAAAATCACGTGATCAGCCCAGCGTATTTGAAAATTTGGCGCGTATTTGAGAACGTGTCCTCCGACAGTACCAGCGTATTTGAAAGGTCAAGGTAGCGTATTTGAAAGGTCACCAAAAATTTCATTCATTTGCGAAATACGCTGCCTAAGGGCATCTCAGCGTATTTGAAAACAATGGGAGCGTATTTGAAAAGTCGAAAGGTCGGATTAGCGTATTTGAAAACAATGGGAGCGTATTTCAAAGTCCAAAATGCTAAAAATGGACAGAATGTCAATCATTTTAGCGCGTTTTGCCTATAAAAAGGAGAGCCCGGAGTTAGGAGGTCATTCAGTGTACGAATCCATTACACAAGCGTAACTGTGTAGTTTTAGAACAAGAAGAAGTATGGATAGTGTTGTGGAGAGTGGATACAAGCAAAGAGAAGATGATGAGCAAGTTATGAAGACGACAGCTAAGATTGGTCCTATGAGGGCAGTGCAAACCGACCAGTTTGCTCCGCCAAAGGCAGTGCAAAAGGAGGAGGAAGATATTGAGCAGCAAACGATAGATGTGCTGTTGCGCCATGTGCCTCTATCGCTAATACGACATTTAAAGACGTGCATTCCAACAATGTACGAACGGCAGAATGTGCTTACCTATACTGTGTCAGCATACTCGCAGAAAGTGAGAATGGAATATATGAAGTTTATTGAAACAGCGAAAATTGATCACACTTGGGAGGCACTATTGACATGGTGGAATCATCGGGTGCATGAGCCAAATGTGAGCCATACAACAGTATACGATACAAGAGTGGATATTCATGGACATAAAGGTCAAGAAAAAGTCATGACATGTGCAAGAACATTTATGCCAACAAGAGGCGACAGGGACGTTACTAACAGGATAATAAGAGAAAAAATGACATTGCCCTATCGACAAAAGTTCCTGACTTATCTGAAGACATATGCGTTGCCTAAATGTTTGCGGATGCTGAAAATGTGGGTGTGGGATGTGAAAGGTCACAGAGAGTCAGTGCCAGATCCAACCGAAGATGTCTGTATAATAGAAAAACGTCTACGGGAGATATTAGCATCAGCACACGACCATGATGGTGTTAGTACATTTCCGAAGATGGTGAAAGAACACAATTAAAAGGACATATGGAAAAAGAAGTCGTGAAAGATCTCCATTTGTGCCAACATCATCGCCACGACCATCACCACGTAATGAGAAAATAAGCAAAGTAGAGGAGATAGAGACCATATCAGATGATGATGAAAATCCTCCGTTACCACCACACCAGCCAATGACACCACCCCCTCCACCACCACATGATGATGAAGATGACAGACCTCCAAGACTGCATAGGCCAAAGCCCACCGATCCGCGACTAAATCGTTATCATCCACAACAGCGACCACCATCACCTGCAACAATATTGAAGACAAAGGAAGAGACAGGGAGACAAATGGGTTTAGACTCATATGTGGTGGAGAGTGTGGTAAGACATATGTCGAATGACGATTGGTACGAATTTTTGACAAAGAGGAAGTATGGCAGAGCTCTCATTCAAGAATTGCAGGCATTCTTGAATGAGAAGTACTGTAATGAAGAACACACAGGCAAACAGCAACAGTATGGTCAGTTGTGCAACAAAATTATGTATCCGCTGTACTTTCCGCCCTATGAGAGAGACCTATCGGCACGACATTATCATATGCAACAAGATGGAGAAGTGCCATCATCATCAGGATGGAGTATGGTGCCACAGAAGAAGACATTTTTTTTTAGAAGAGAATTTGCGGATGGATCGTTCCCGGTCTACGTATCAGACGAGGAATATGACCGATTGATGTTTGAAGAGCATGAATTCTGTGTGGAGGATCATACACAGCCTACTGGATATTATGAAACACATACGCTACCAGAGAATCCTGCAAAGTATGCATTAAGAACAATAAACAGTAGTGGGAATGAAGTCGTATTGCAAAATACTCCAAGAAAATGAAGAACATTAACTAGTATAATGAACATTATTGATGTTTTAATGTTATGCTGTTAATTATGCTGATGTTTGTTTTTGAATCTATTATATTCTCTATCTTTTTATATTTGTGTTTTTTATATGATTCTATATCTTAGCATCACATGCAACATAGAGAGAGAAAAGGGGAAACTCAGGGGGAGGGTACCCCTCCTAAGTTTATTCCCCAGTTTTATGTGTGGACAATTTATACCGAAATGTGTGTTATGTGCAGACCTGAGTAGTAGTGATCATCATAGGTATCGTAATTATCACTCACTTCGTCCTTAGATTTATCTCCTTTATATTCTAGTTGTACACCATATGCTGGGACTTCATGGAAGAATACGATCCCTCATCATTAGAATTCCTATTTCACAGAAAGATCCTATTTAGAATGTGTAACTCATTCTTTACTGGTGCCCAATATGGAGAGAGCACAGTATTTGTCATAATGGATTCTAACTCATTCTTAAAAGGAGATAATGTTGTGGCCAGTAATAACTGGCGCGAATTTCGACTTGCCAATAAGTATTATAACATTATAGATATTTCTATGTATAATGGCACATTTCGAACATGTTTTGCTCGTGGCACAGCAGTAACATTACGATGTAGTGGACGACATTATGATTTTACTCACTGTATTTTAGCTCTTCATAATGGTTTTAATTGTGCTATTCACAACGGATACATAGATTGTAGCAAACCACCGTGTAGATTAACTACTCGCGTAAACCCAGATCCAGACTGGTATCTTAATATGAACTTTCGTAATTATTTTGACATAAATGATAGACAATATGGCAATTCTAACAAATTTCAGCAAATAAATCTTCGTAATGAATGAATGAATGAGTGCTTAAGCATTAATTAAAATTCTACGCGCGTATGGAAGGTCCCCACATTTTTATTTCCACATTTGTATTTCCTTATTTGGAAGCGGACAGGATTTCGACACAACTGGCAATTTATTGACCAATAGAAATATTAAAAACCGGATATGCGAATAAACTAAGACGAAAATAAGTAATGTAAAGATGAATCAATTTCCTTTCCTCGTTCTTATACTGCAGTTCGTATGTCAAATTATCGTATTACTGTGGTAGAAAGCTATTTTTGCTAAATATCGTTGGCTACACTCCAAACTAAATGTCTAAACGAATTCTAAATCTACGTTATCATAATCGGGTAATGGCAAAACTTTTCTTCCAACAAGCAGATGAGAGGGAGTAAGTAGCTGTGAATCAACTTCCTATTTTTATTGTCAGTAGCTTAGAATACAATGTTGCTTCAAGTTCTACAAGCACTTTACTTAAATCATCCTGCGTGAGCCAAGTGCTAACTAAAGCCTATCTCAGGCATCTCTTAAAGCTCTCTTCCATTTGCTTAAATGCTCTACGCATCCAGGGGCTTCTGTCTTAATTGAACCTCCACATTTTGCGTTGTGACAAACAAAAATCCCCTACCTCAACTGTTGGTAGCAGTTTACATAAAAGTTTTGACATATCCTTAAAGGGCAACTGAAGTGCAAAACCAAGATTTGTTAATAAAAAGATCTTTGGCCTGTAGATGCAAAACAATGCCTTTCGGTTTCATCTGCTTTGTTGTTTGACCAAAATATTGCCTTACTTTCTGCTAGATAACTTGATTTGATTCCGCCATTTTGTATTCCCACTTCCTCTCTCAAAACGAGGATTGACATCACAAATGTTTGTGATTGCAGGTACAAACTCTTGGCTCGATGAGTTTGACATTGTGACGTCATCTTCTTTTTGAGAAAAGAAGTAGGAATACAGAATGGCAGAACCCAAGTTGAGTCAATTAGCGAAAACAAAGGCAATAGTTTGGTTAAACAACAGAGCAGATGAAGTAGAAAAGTATCGTTTTGCGTTTACATGCCAAAGATATGTTCATTGACAAATTTTGGCTTTGCACTTCAGTTGCCCTTTAAAAGTCTTGGCATTTCCATATACAATGGGCACTGGAGTCCCTCATCTAGGTCAGAATCAGGGCAATGAAGTAGCAAAGGGTATCGTAGTAAGACATAACACCAGTTCAAAGAAGACAACTCTATTAATGAAACAAATGAACAGAACGATTTATGATCTATCCATTTCGCCGTTTTATTTCACAAATAATGGACCGGCAACACTATTGGTGCATAATGGTGTTGCTCAGTTAAGCGTAATGTTTGAGAAGACTGCTGTGGGTGGTGCATTAGATGTATTTGCAGTGAAAGCATTGCTTCAAAACCTTTTTGAAAAAGCACCTCTCCTTGTTAGTCAGAATCTCGATTTCAACTTAGCAAGTGTAGCTCAAATCTTCAAGTGATGCATTTTATTGACCCAACATAGGACAATTAACTGAGATAGCTTATGCTCCTTGGGTAAAACTACAGGGTACTTAGCCTCTAAATCTAAGTCAGAATTTGCCAGTCTCCCTGGTTTCCTCATGTATGGGGCTTGTTTTCCTAAAGGGTTGTGATATTTAAAGTAACTTGTATGTAGTGAGGAACACACTGCTATCACTTAACTCTTAATGCACTTCGATTACTAAATATCTTATAGTCAAGATGCCCTAATACACGAGTGATCTATAGAGTCATCGCAGAGAGTACAAAATCATAGTAGCTATTATCTTTCATCTTCATTCAAATTAACTGTAAATGTGGTTCGGCTAGGAGAGACTCGCGTCCTTGCCATTGAACCTTTGGTTGTTCGATGGCGTGTCTTATTTGAAAGTTGAACAACTATGTCAAAATGTAAGAGGTCAGTCATATCCTTTTTATGTCTTGACTTTAACATCGTTGACTCAGGAAAAACACTCTTACTGTAATTTCTTAAGCTCTTGTTGTAACTAAATCAAAACTCAACTGAACTACCAATTTCTACTCTGTTTATATAACTGCTTAGTATTTACAAGCATTATGTAACTGTTTGTATGGGAGGAAAAAGGTTATGGTTGATTAAAGAGATGTCAACGAGGCGTGTGGAAAATGCTGAGTTAGGAGAAGTTAGGCCCAAACAATGGTTTGATCTAGGAAGTGATTGTGCTTAGAACTGTGTGAATCAAGTAATGTTATGAGTTGCTGTGGGAGGAAAAATTGGTAAAAATGAATGATTATGATAAAAGGTATGAATGGGGGGAGAAATGTTACAGTAGCTCCCCCTAGGATGCAAGTGATTATTAAGCATTTGATAAAGTTATTGTAAAAAAATATAGAGATAGATATATTGAAATGTAAAAAGGCTATTATGAAAAAATGTGTGTTCAATGTCCAAGCAATTTTAAAGTCCTGATATGCAGGATGTGATATTGGAGAAGACCTTTAGCAGCTTCAATACTCTAGACGATCCGGAAAGTGTACTCTTCTACCCGAACGAGTTCAAATTGGTGTGGCAGGAACTAGTCCATTTGGCTTACGGCGAGAGGGTACAGGAGTCATATTTGAGAAGGAGGAAGGAAGGACGTCTGTATCAAGATACACAACTTTTAAACCATCAATGCTAATGTGGTCTTTATGACCGTTCACATCCAAATTAAAGTGCTCGTCTCGCCAAGGTATGGGATAGGGGCCAGTATAAGGTTGTTACAGTGGAGTGTGGACAGTGGAGTGCGGACATAAACATGTGTACATGTACAAAGGTCTTTTGGTAGATAGGCCTTGGTGGCTTGGGGGCGAGGCTGCACTGGCTTGATGTCACTCATAGCACATTGAAGGCGATCAACATAAATTGTAGGATCTAATGTAGTAGAGGAGGGGTGGTGTAATGGATTGACCAGGTAGGCGAAGGATAGTTCCATATACCAGTTGTGCAGGGGTGCAATGAAAGTTGGCTTTTATGGTGTTCTGAATGTCGAGGAGAATCAGTGGTAAAGCGGGGTCCCAAGATGTCTTAATTGATGATTCTAACTGTCGATGAAAACATTCAGCCATACTGTTGGTTGAAGGGTGATAGGCCGTAGTGTGAATAGGGGAAGCTCCAAGCGTGTGAGTAAATAGAGAGAAAAAGGAAGACTCAGATTGTAGTCTGCAATCTGTCGTGATGGTGGAAGGTACACCAAAAGCTGAAATCCAACAAGAAGTTAGTGCACAAGCAATTGATTCAGCAGTGATATTTGTAAGTGGAATAGCTTCAGGCCAACGTATGAAACGATCAATGATAGTAAATAGGTAGTGAAAACCATTTGAAAGTAGAAGGAGGCGAGCAATAGAGAGCTTACGATTTCAGTACACAAGCAACTACGGCTACGTAGAGGTCTAAGTACTAACGCGGTCTTGTAGTGACTCCGTAGTCATCTATTTTGAGTTACGATCATCCAAGGCAACGGTGACTACTCATTTGTGGCGCGAAAATCCTACACACGAATATATGCAGATATGGCCGCAAACTATGATGAAGTTGAAGACCTTATACTTGCTTACAATGACGCAGGTGTAATAGATATCGATGAAGCTCTACTGTTGCACGATATTCAAGAGGGAAAGAACCCTCAATTTCCATACTGGACATACGAAAAATTTGAGTTAGGCTTAATGCAGGAAGATGAATCTAAGGCTGGATTCAGAATGTTGAAAAATGATGTTCTGGCACTGCACACAGCACTTCGATTTCCAGAGCAGTTTAAATGCTATAAAGGAGTAGTTGTAGATTCTGTTGAGGCGCTTTGTGTTTGTTTGAGACGGCTGGCATTTCCTTGTAGATACGGGGATTTGGTACCTAGGTTTGCTAGGCCAGTTCCCCAGTTGTCAATGATAACCAATATGGTGATATCTGGTATCTATGAGCGATATGGTCATCTTCTTTTGTCTTTGGATCAGCCATGGCTATCCAGGGCAAATCTCAAGAGCTTTGCTGATGCTGTCCATGCCAAAGGTGCAGCCTTAACTAATTGCTGGGGCTTTGTAGATGGTACTGTGAGACCAATTTGTCGTCCAGGCAGGAATCAAAGGACTGTTTACAGTGGCCATAAAAGAGTCCATGCCCTTAAATTTCAATCAGTGGTTGCACCAAATGGTTTGATAGCCAATTTATATGGGCCTGTTGAGGGCAGAAGGCATGATGCTGCAATGTTGGCTATGTCTGGACTCATGGGTGAATTAGAGCAGCATTCATTTGCACCAGATGGTGAGGCTCTTTGCATCTATGGGGACCCAGCATACCCACATCGCATACACCTTCAATGCCCATCCCAGCAAAGGCAGGGCTTAACACAGGAGCAGCAGGCTTTCAATCAATCTATGAGCCAAGTCAGAGTGTCTGTGGAGTGGGTCTTCAAAGAGATTGTGACCTATTTCAAATTCATTGATTTTAAGAAAGAGTTGAAAATTGGCTTAAGCCCTGTAGGAAAGACCTATGCTGTGTGTGCTCTGTTGCAAAATGCATTAACTTGTTTATATGGTTCAAATACTGCTAAATACTTTGACATTGAACCTCCAACATTGTAGTTCTATTTCAATGGCCAGTAGAACTATCTGCTTTTAATTCAGAGTCTTTTCATACCCATCAAAATAATAAATTTATTAAGCCCATTTTATAAAACCCTTCCTAACAGGTATCGAGAAAAGGGCTACTTTATAGAATTTTTGCCCATATGCAAATCACCAAATCAATTCTAGACACATGAAATAAGATATATTGCCAGCAGAGCTTCTTCATTTCCTGGCTTTAAAACATGTTGACTGCAAAGTAACATGTTACATTTGCAAAAATCTTTATCATGGCTAACATTTTAGTCCTTCTTTCACACTTGTGAATAGATGCAGATGTTGACTGGTAACTAATATGCATCATTTCTATGGTAAATATCCAGAACTTGACATAACTTTTCAATTAAGTAGTATTGAGTGGCAAATGGTCTTAAGACTGATTTAGAAAGTAGACTTAAATAAACAACAACAACTAAGAACCTTATTCTAAGATATTTACTCCACTATATTCCTCATTTATTTATCATTCATTTTGCTAATTATGGTAAGAATGACACTGCTTTGCTGTTGCATCATATTTATTACTTGTTGTTGCTGCTCCTGCTGCTGTTTTTGTTGCTCTATGAGCATCATGATCTGTTGTTGTTGCTGGATTATAAGTTTTTCTCTGCTTTCTCTCTCTCTTCGCTCTACATTTCTCAGTTCCTGTTCATGACATTCTCTTTCTCTATTGAATTCCAATTCTTTACTCCTAAGCTCAATCTCTTTTCTTCTCAGCTCAATCTCCACGTCTCAATTCATTCTCCATTTCCCCCTTCTTTTTCAAATATACCACTGTCTCTCCACCCACTTTTCTTCTTTTACCTTCATTCTCCCTTCCTTTCTCTCTACACATTGTCTCACCTAGCCTCTCCATTGATCTCTTCCTTACACTTTCAGCTGTCTCCTTTTCTCTCTCCAACTCCTTTTTTTTCTTTTCCATGCTCTTACCTGATTCAAGATCAGCTGCTTCAATCAAGCCTAGAATGGTTTCTATTGCTTGATCAAGCTCTGATATATCTTCCCCTATGATACCACTTGCTCTTTCCTCTGATACCATTCTTTTTTTGAAATTTTTCTCCAGTTTTGAATACCTCTCCCTCACTCCTCTCTGATCAACATTAAATCTTGGCTGCTCTGCATCATTCAGTATATCTGCAATACTGTCCCAACACTGCTCTCTTTCTCTGCTTCCAAATTTAAATTTGAAGGGGTTTTGGAAAGCAATCTCTCTACAGAGTTGAAGATCATGTCTGTAGCTCCACATCATTTTCACCCTAAATGTGCATTGAAGTAATTTGGTTCAGTTTTAAATTTTTTATTATTGTGAAAAGAAAAGTTAGGGAATAAGCATGTTATTGTTAAGAAGGCTATAATGAATTCTAGGTTCAGCCTTGTTCAACATCAAAAGCTATCATAGACAGTCTATCAACAATAAAACATCTCAACTAGCTTGCAAAGATCATTCAGCTATTAAATACGTGTTTGACAAATCCACAAAATCCCCACATGAAGCAAAGATCTACATTGACAAATTTACTTCAAATCTTCCAACCTACAAATAACACTTTTAGTAAAATGTACAATACAATGAGATTTCATTAAAATTTGCAGCAATCTTCAGTTAATACACGTTCACTTCTCTCGAATAGTCCTATAAATATAAAGTACACACCACTGGTTTTTTCTTGAAGTTGAACAACTCGATGCTGTGCTGTGTTAAGCCATCATTAAACTGTCAACAATTTCTATAGAGTGAAGGAGAATAAGTTACTGCAAATGTGAATACATTACGATAACTGATAAAGCAGTCATGTAGAATTAAGATATGGCCTCTTTGGTCCTTATAATGATGATAAAATGAGCAATACGAACCTAATATAGCTGCGTAGTGATGAGTACGTGATACAATGCCAATTTGTGTAGTCAACTCTCGTACTGCTACGTGTGCTTGAAGATGATTCCCCCTTAGCACATACGCATTTGATGTATACTTGCTGCTCACGTAGCCGTAGTCACCAGCGGTGTCAAATCGTAAGCTCACTAATATCAATATGGATGTGATCAAACCGTGCATCTGGAATAAGAAAGGTATCACGAGGAGCAGTGAGATGGCGGTGCACTTAAGCAGTTTGGCATTTGGAGCAGGAGTGAGCCCATTGTTGTACATCTTTATTGATACTGGGCCAAACAAAGAGGTCAGTAAGTAGCTTTTGGGAGGCACAATTTCCAGGACGTAAAAGTGAATGAAGCTGATAAAATGCAGTCGGCGGTAAGCTGGGGGAACATAAGGATGTGGCATTGCAGTTGACGTATCACATAAAATTATATTGTTAGAAAATGACAGTGGAAGGTACTGAAGGCGAAATGAAGAAGAAGCTTTTAATGCAGGAAGGTCCGGACCATTCTGTTGTGCAGCTATGTCACAGACCCAGCTGAATAAAAGAACTGAATATTCACTGTGTTTTTAACCCTGACAACTTTATAGTCATGAATATATCTCTAGAGCGCAACACTGGGATTAGATCTAGCGGCTAAAACCTTAATGAAGCAGATCTACTAGGCTTCCAAAAGCGTACTACTTGTGCCAATTCCTCCGAATCAAACTTTTAACACTATATGTACCATACGAAAACATGCGTTAAATAGTGTGTAATTCTACAATTCGAGGTTTCTTGAATTCGAATATTGCATCGATTAACTTAAAAGGAAAAATGAAAGTTCTATAACACACATATAACAATAATCACAATCACTATTTCGAAATAGCAACAAGGACCTATCCTACTCCCATACACACAGAACAAAGATTAAACTATACAAGCGACAACGAAAAAACTGTAATAAATATAATACATCATAATACCACAGACTTACCGAATTTTTCCCCTTGTAGCTAATACACTTCACCATGTTCAACTGAAAATCATTCGATAAGCTGCACTATTACCATGTCAAGCAACTCCCTAAACACACAAAATGACGTACGCATCACGCTTTAATCATATGAACACGCAACACGGGACAGCCATAACAAAAAACTCTAGCAAAAACTCATTAACCAACAAAACAATAGACAAACAACAGCCAAACAATTAACACAAATGTTTACAGGCAAACCAATACAGAAACAAGAAAACAAATAACTAAATAATCAATAAAACACAATAATTTGGCGATAACATAGTGACCAAGTATTATTCATATTTACAAGCTATGCAATACTAGGGTATGAACTCTTGGGAAAGGAAGTGAAAGGCAAACTGGCATGCATAAGTACTATACCTAATGACGTAAAACTAAGAGAGCGTTAGCTACGATAAATTATACATGAATTAAACAATGATGACTACAGTATCGATGCGGTCCAATAATACTGGGAAACTCTCGCACCTACAACCAAAACAAAGGAAAAGGGGGATTACACTATAGTATGATGCACTATTGGCTACGCAGTCTATGACGCGCATCAAAAGATATGCCTATGCTATCGATGGAGAGAATGAACAGAGAGAAGAAAATCCTAAGCTATGAATGAGCCCCTGGGATATGTGACACACCTCCCTGCTGAGATTAATTATTTTAACAATTAAAGTAACCTATTAATCTTAGCATAATAATAAACGAGAATATATAAAAATGATGTCCAGTTCACTTTTTTGCATTGAACTCTTCCAAAAGATTACCAGAAGCAAATCCAGGAACTACCTACTTAGTATTTCCATTACTAAACTCAACGAAATACCTTTTAGCAAGTTTTTGACCAGGAAGTCTAGAGCGTAATTCATCATTTACCTTAACTATTTGTTCAGGGCTACCATAAATTTCTTGGGCCAATTTAATTTGCTCCAAGTTCACTGTCTTGGTCTTCCTTTTCTTCTTCTTGGGCATAATTATTTCGATGTTACTTCTCCCGATTAGTTTTGAATTTCGTAAGGTCCAATCCATGGGTGGTGGAATTTCTTGGAAGTTCCCTTCTTGATAATGAAATCTCGCTGTTATTCTTTTGCTACCAGTTCTTTCACAAGGGCGTATGCTTGCTGTCGTTCATTTTGCATAACCTTTAAGTAAATTCTGGTGTAAATTGGCTACTTCGATCTGAAAGTAATTCTTCTGGACAACGATAACAATGTGTGAAATCACGAAGCAAGCGGGCTACTGTCCCTGATTCTATGTCTTGTACAGCATAGACAACAGGCCATCTTGTGAAATGATCCACTAAATATAGTGCATATTGGTTTCCTTGATCAGACTTTGGTAGAGGTATGACAAAATTCATTGCTACGATTTGTAAAGGTCTTTCTGCCTCAATTGACTTCAGGGGCGCCTTTGTAGCTGGTTTCATAGACTTGACACATGCACATTCTTTACAGAGTCTAATGTGTCGTTGGATGTATGATTACATCGTAGGCCAGAAATACTACATTTGTATCTTTTTGTATATCCTGGAATATCCTGAGTAAGCAGAAAGAGGGTTATCATGGAACTTAACTAAGATTTGTCCAACCATATTCTTTGGAAAGATAACGTGTTTACGCATTCTTCCCGTCTTCTCTGCAAATCTTCGATAGACACACCCATCTTCTGCAATAAAATGTAAGTCTTTCTCTTGTTCGAATTTTGCCAGCAGCTTTTATCTTCGGGCTTTAGATTGCCAGAAAGAAATGTTATCCATTGTCCAGCATATGCGTCTTCTTTCTGCTTCTGACTGAATGTTTATACGGAGAGTTTGAATAGACTGTCTTCTCCTTTTTGAGGGTACTTCGACAGGGTGTCAGCATTTGATTGCAACCTCCCAGGACGATGTATGACTTCAAAGTCATATGCCTGCATCTCACTTATCCAACGAGCGAACAGATTGTTCGAAGCATTCATAGTTTTCATCCACTTCAATGGTCTATGGTCAGTGTTTATATTAAAATGTCTACCATATAGATACTGGTAGAAATGTTTTTAAACTTGTTACGATACCCAAAGCTTCTTTTTGAAATACAGCATAAATGAGCTCAGATGACTTCAATAAGCAACTTGAGTAGGCAACAACTACTTCACCATCTGGCGTTTCTTGGGCAAGAACTGCACCTATTCCATAATCACAAGCATCTGTATGCAACTTGAACTGCAGGTTGAAGTCTGGACATCTCAACACTGGCGCTGTTGTAAGACATGTTTTCAGGTCATCAAAGGAATTCTGTGCTTCTTCAGTCCTTTTGAAAATTCTTTTCTTCTTGGTCAAATCAGCAAGTGTTTTTGAACGGCTAGCAAAATCTTTCATAAATCACCTGTAGTATGATGTTAGTCCTAAAAACTCACATCTGTTGTATTTTTAAGAATAGGGTAGTTACTGTTAAGATTATAGATTCCTACGGCAGCGTCATATCGAAACATAGGCCTAATATCATGCAATGTAACAAAACGAACATAATCAGACCACGAGGTCAACGAACTAGCATAAAAGTCTAATTAATTGAAGGTCACATGACTACGCCCATGTAGTTCAATATAAAATGAACACGAGTTATTGTCACCATAGCTATTCTCAATACTCCCACTTGACGAGTGTTTATTATAAATCACCTCAAAGATTCAACTCCCAATTGTTCATTCAATTCTTGAAATCTCTGCTTTGCAAGTCCTTTTGTAAATATATCTGCAATCATCAGATTCGTTGGACAGAACATAAGGTCAACTTCTTTTGATTCTACAGCTTCGCGTATGAAATGGTATTTAATGTCTATATGCTTTGTGCGAGCATGGTGGATCGGATTCCTTCACAATTCAATTGCTCCCTGATTATCTTCACGCAATGCAGTTGCTGTTGATTGCTTAAATCCAATACTTGATAATAATCTTCTCAACCATATTGCTTCTTGTGAGGCTAATGTTAAAGCAACGTATTCAGCTTCTGTCGAAGACAATGCTACAATGTTTTGTCGTTTGCTTCTCCAAGATATGATTCCACCTCCTAACTGAAATAAATAACCTGAAGTCGACTTTCTGCTGGTAATGTCCCCTGCCCAGTCCGCATCTGAATAACCTTGAAGCTCGATGTTATTTGCATTCAAAGCATTAAACTTTAGGCCATAATCAATGTTTCCTTTAACATAACGAAGAATCCTTTTAACACCAATCCAATGTTCAGGACCTGGATTCGACATGAATTGACTAAGTACTCCCACTGCCGCAGATAAATCTGGCCTTGTTGCCACAGCAGCGTATGTCAAACAGCCAATGATAGCTTGATATTCTTTAGCTTTCACAGGTTCTGAACTATCCAGTTGTTTTTCATACTTCTTGCCTTGCTCAAGTGGAGAGTTGTAACTGGTTTACAATCAGCCATTCCGAATCTTTTTTGCACACTTTCCAAATATGATTTCTGATTTATATTCAATATCTTCTTGTCTCTTTCACGCTTGATTGCCATTCCCAGACAATAAGTGGCTTCACCTTGATCTTCCATCTCAAATTTTGTTGAAGAAAATTCTTTCAGCTTCCAGCAAATTGACATCATTTGATGCCAACAATATATCATCAACATATAAAGCAATAATCATTACGCTGGAATCTTTTAACTTTGAGTAAATGCAAGGATCAGCATCGCTTTGTGTGTATCCAGACGCTTTCAAAAATTGATGAATTGACAAGTTCCAGCATCTTGCTGGTTGTTTTAGTCCATAGATGCTTTTCTGCAATTTACAAACCATATTTGGTCTTTGCTTGTCCACGTATCCGTCTGGTTGTTCCATGTAAATTTCATTATTGAGTTCACCATTTAAAAAAGCTGTTTTAACGTCCAGTTGGTGTAGTTCTAAATCAAACACATTTGCAATGGCTTGCACTGTTCTGATTGACGTGTATCGAGCCACTGGAGAAAACCCTTCATCGTAGTCAAGTCCTTCTTTTTGCGGGTAACCTTCAGCTACCATTCTAGCTTTATATCGACTTATACTTCCGTCAGCATTTTTCTTTAGTTTAAACACCCATTTACAGCCAATAACATTTTTGCCAGGAGGTAAATCAACAAGTTCCCAAGTATCATTGTTCAAAAGTGATTGATATTCATTGTCAGCTGCATTTTTCCACATACTTGCATTTGGGCCATTTAATGCTTCATGTAAACTTCTTGGTTCAATACTATCCAAGGTTGCTAGTGAACAACCAATATCCTCATTTTCCCACCAGTCACCAGTGATTGTCCTGAATCTCTCTGGAACAGTCCTTTTCCTTGTGGATTTTCTTTTAGAAACCTTGTTTTTTAATTCTTCATTTTGCACATCATGAACCTCTTCAATAAGCACAATTGACAAGTCAGGCAAATTTTGCTAGTTTTTTGAGTCATTATGAAGAAAGTCATTTTCCAAAACTTTTGCATCACGGCTAATAAATATCTGATCGTTTTCTGCATCATAAAACTTAAAACCTTTGCTTGTACTTGGGTAGCCTACAAATATGCAATTAACTGACTTTCCTTCTTACTTGCTGCGCCTCTCTTTAGGAATATGCACAAATGCTTTGCACCCAAAAACTCTCAAATTGCTCACATAAGGCTTTTCTCCATGAAAACATTCATATGGTGTTATACCATCTAAAGCTGTTGTTGGACTTCTGTTACGCAAATAAACAGCAGTATTCAGAGCTTCTGCCCAAAATTTCAATGGCGTTTCATCATGGTGCAACATAGATCTAGTACTCTCAATAATTGTAAAGTTCATCCGCTCTGCTTTACCATTTTGCTCAGGAGTCATTGGAACAGTTAATTCCCTCTTGATACCGTGAACACGAGTCATTGTCACCATAGCAATTCTCAGTAGTTACTATGAATGAGCCTCTAGGATACGTGATAGCTGCAAGTAGGTTAAAATCAATAAAGGATGGAGAGTTCAGGGCATTTATGTCCATGTGTGATAAGACATCAGCAACAGGGTTGGCTTGGCCATGGATATGGTAAATATCTGAGCTAAATTGTGAATTGAAATTGAGGTGACGTGTTTCCCTAAGAGAATAGCGAGAGGGTGCAGGTAAGGCATGTATCAAAGGCTTATGGTCGGTCAAAACATAAAATTCATGGCCTTCCAGGAAATGGCGACAATTATGTAAGGATGTCGCGAGTAATTTTCTGCCAAAAGTGCTGTAAAAACTGTGCAGGTTGAAAAAATGTTGAAAAACTCTGCAGGTTGCAATTTCTTGGAGAAAAATGAGATAGGTATCATGTATCTCCTAGCTTTTGTTGCAAAACGCCCCCACAGCAATGCTGGGTGCATCAAACATGGACGGGTGAGCATGGTGGCTTTGGCGCGGGCAACTTTAGTAGCGTGGAATGAAGCAAGGACGTCATCAGTAAGATTGAAGGAAGCACTGGTATGCTTGGCTGAAAGAAGATCTGTTAACGGGTGCAAAAGTTGGGCACAATATAGAAGGAAGCAACTATAGAAATTTGCAATCACAGGGCATGTGAAGGAACTCGAATAATCGGAATGGCACAGGGATAGTTTGTCTTTGGAATGTCATCTGAATGTACAGGGATTTGATGGTATGCACGGACCAGGTCGCCCATGTAGGTAATTTATTGTCTTTCACATTCTTTACCAGCATGATTTCACCTTCCTTGGTATCTGATTCTTTTACTTGAATTTTCTGGTCTGTGTAACTTGTGTTTCTACACGGGCCAATTTTACTGAAGAACACTTTTAGATAAGAACACCACTGAACTCTTTACTGCAAACGATGACTATGAACAACAACTAACTACTAAAGCAAAAACGACAGATACATAAAACAGATAAGATTGACGGTTGTTAATTAACAAAAGCAGTCAATTTCTTAATTAACTGTCACTATGTGGTGCCTCTCTAATCTTCCCTCGCTGTCTATCATCAAGGGTTCCCATCATGAATCCTACATCTGCGCAGGGTTTCCTTTTCTCTTTAGCTTGGGTGTCTTTTTCTTTCTAGTCAATACTCAAACTGTCGTTCACAATATTGGAAGTTTGGTCGTAATTTCCCGATTAAGCAATAATTCAGCCGGCGATTTTCCTGCTGTTGCATGAGGAGTCGCACGGGATGTGATAATTTTGACTTCTGGAAAGTGAGTGAATGCAAGGGCAATCAAACTATCAATATTGCACAAATTCTAAAGTTCATATACAACTTGATTCTGCAACAAAATTTGATTGATTCAGCAAAAGAGTATCCCAACATTGGCACAATCAGGGATGAACCTTCTTCTGGTTATTTATGACCTGTTGGTTGTTTGGCTATCATCTGATGCTTTATATTCCAACAAGTGTTGGCAAAAAGTACCTTCAGTATGCTAAAATATGATTTAAATCTTCCTTGCCATTCTAAAGCCTTGAGGTTCAAAGCATTTTTGCAGGCTTTAATTGTAACGCAGAACAGTGAGACTCGTTAGCTTCTCTTAAAACCATTATTCAGAAGCAAAATATGATAACAATAAGCAATGAGGACAATTCTATTCTGCAGATGTATTTAAAAAACCAACAACCAAGGAAAAGTGGGATGGTGCTATGAAAATATTAGCAATCTCAATGAATGCAAATAAATTCTATCCAGATCAGTAAATATTCAGAAGCAAAATGTGATCATAATAAGCAATGAGGGCAATTCTATTCTGCAAATGTATTTCATAAAGCAACAACAAAGGAAAAGTGGTATGGTGCTATGAAAATATTGAGACTCGCATTGCAATTATTGTTTTAGAAAAGGAAAGCAAATATGACAAGGCAAATATGAAGGAATATTTTCCGTTGCAAACTTTTTGCTTGGAGAGGCAAATTGGATTTGCAACTCAGTTGTTCTGTACTTGACAATATAAGAAAGAATGCAATCTATGTATAAAGGAAATTTAGCCTACTAGGCTTATCAATAAAATTTTAAGTAATTAAGTCATGCAGCTTTTTCTTCTCAAGTTCCTTCAAATTATTTTTATGTATGCTTATCCTACACAATGAGCCAAGACGCTCTTGTCCCATATTACCACGTAAATATATCTTAACTCTACGCAAACAAGAAAAAGATCGCTCAACAGAGGCACTGGAAATTGCAATGACACCATTCATCTTCAATAGCTTCACTACCTCTGGCAAGTCCTGTAGGTTGAACTAATATATGTATTCCAGTAACTCTGATGTATTCTCCTTGTGGAAGTCTCTGTCCTTATAGATAAATAGAAACTGACTTGGTGAGAAGTAAATAAAAAGTGAGAAGAGGACCATTATTGGTCATCAACTTGTTAAGTTTAGTTGATGGCACTTTTATTCTTCGACATTGAGAAGAAATTTGGGTTATCCAAATTTAAAAATTCAAAATTTTCAATATCTGAAAATGTATCACGCAACATAAAAACCATACAGTTCAATAGCTGGAGATAAATGTCCTTATAGTTGTGCTTCCTATCAGAGCTGGATGAGGGATGCCCAACAAGATTAGAGGCGGATCCAGCAAAAAATTTGAGGGTTGCACATGGCTCGTAAAGGGACATAGATTCCAAAACAATTATGTGAGCCACGCCCCTTAATTTTTTCTTAATAACAATAAATATTCCTGAAATTTATATAATTATCTAATAATTATTAATGACTATATACAATACAACTGTTGACATTTCTGAGCCCTAGGTTTATATTAAAACCATGAAAATTTATTTCTTATCAACATCTGGGACTACCCGGACTGGAATATTAGGCAAAAGGCAATTAATTAATATTCGTCAACTTCTTTTCGACTTTGGATATTAATTCATTATCTCCTTATTTTTTTTCATATTATGATTCCAAGGTCGAGATGGCCCATAATCTTTCAATTTAACAATAAAAACAACAAGAATACCAAATAAGAACATAACAAAACACTATGAATTATAATATGTACAAAAATTATCAAATGACAACATTGAGAGTGGAAGAAACATAAGAATTTATTTACTGTCAAAAAACGATTGTTAAAGCATTACCTAAAGTAATGTTAAATTTGAAACTTTAAATTAAATGCAGCAGGACAACTGTCTTTTAATTTTTTCATGAATTCTGAAAGCAGTGTTTACAAAAGAACCAAGAGCCATAGTGCAAGCTTCAGCAGTTTCTAGATTGATTGTCAGACAATTAGGACATAGCCTTTTATACACCTCCTGGTCACTAATACTATCTATTTGGACAAGCAAGATTAACTCCTAAGCAAATGAAGAAATGAATTTCCAAACAGGAAAACCACGCTAAAAATAAAATTTTTGCAAATAATCTTGACCTGAAGCACGTAATAAGAATTACTTAGTGTAGAATAAAACAAAAAATGCAATTTTTTTCTGTGATTCAAAAGAAACAAAAAAGCAAAAGATTTAAAACACAACAAGAAACCAAAAATTGTTATTTACTTCAAAAACAAACTTGATATTTACTTCAAAAGTTGTCAGTAAATGCTCAAACTAAGAGTAACTTATTCGCTCTTGTCCTCCCACATGTTTATCAATTCATCTTGCGAGGTCTTCTCATTGCAAACTTATCGATGATTTCTTCAATATTCAAATCTATTTCACGGTGAATATTCAATAGCGCAAGTCCGTTAAGCCTGTCGTTTTTCATCGTGCTCCTCAGGTACGTTTTTAGTCGACGGAGGGCCGATATAGATCTTTCACAAGAGCAAGTTGTAACTGGGACAGTTCCAAGAATTGCGAGAGCGGCGTAGATATTAGGGAAAGAGAGTTTATCGATGGTTGGAAGAAGGGCAGATAAATCTGTGTACGGTGTAGTGTCCATATTTTTGCAATGTTCTTCCCACATATTTAGTTCAGTGTTTATGTATCTTGGTTCCGGGAGGTCATCATGGATTTGCTCGAGAAAAGATGCAAATTTTTCCCTCTATTCAGGCATGGATACAACTCTGGAAGGAAAAGCGTAGAAGCCATTCAATAGCGCTACATTTCTGTTAGAGAAACGAATCTTAGATCAACAATAGATTGATAAATGTCAGTAAATGTCTCATCATTGCACATATCAATGAGATACCTTGAAAAATTAGTGATCTTAGAACCTCCATAGCTTAATTCAATCCTCCTGTCTTGGAGCACGTTAGACAAAATTGATGATTGCTCAAAAATCTTATTGAAAACAAAACTAGGAAGGAAAACAAGATACTATTTAGATATTGTAATACGCCAGATGCTTGTGTCAGAGACCCATCATCCCAACTTTGTGGGTTATCAACAATGCTCTCCAGAACAAGAAACAAAGAATTGTATTTATTAAAGATAACACTGATGGTTCTTGAACAGTAGCACCACCTGGCATCCCCAGGACAAGGAACCTCAATGCCTTGTGAACGAAAGAGATCTTTTCTTTTAGCACTAAGACTGGTGAAAGTACTAAATGCACTGATATTTGCAAAAAAAACCTTTACAGAAGGAAGAGTAGCTGCACTTTGGCATAAAACCAAGTTCAATCTTTGCGCAACACAATGAAAGAAAAATCCAAATTGGTATTCCTGACGAATGAGAGTTTGGAAACCACCAATTTCCCCAGACATAACAGAAACTCCTTCATAAGACTGCATTATCAAATTATCCTTTAAAGGTTCTCCGTATCTCGAAAGGTTAGATCTAACAGCATCACTAATGGCAGCTGCAGATCTATCAGAACTAACATCAAAAAGTTTCAGAAACCTCTCAACTATTTCACCTTCCCTATCAAACGAATGATGATACTGAGCTGCTCCTTAGTAGAAACATCGGTTGTTTCATCTACCTGAATGCTCAAGAATCTGCAATTTTCAATTTCCTTGTCAATCTGACCTTGGATGACAGAATCTATGCATTTAAAGAGA
Source organism: Cassiopea andromeda (assembly GCA_018155075.1). Taxonomy (NCBI): domain Eukaryota; kingdom Metazoa; phylum Cnidaria; class Scyphozoa; order Rhizostomeae; family Cassiopeidae; genus Cassiopea; species Cassiopea andromeda. The sequence goes on along the minus strand of WIPJ01002945.1, from coordinate 127,813 downwards.
TCATTTTGAATCTCTAAAGAAAGACCAGTAAAAACACCGCAATGTACCCTTTCACCTTCTGTCAACTCCCTATGGAGACGACGTTCAAAGACAGAATCAAATATTGCAATGCATTCAGGTGTTCCCTATAATTTCCCTTATTAAGGCTATCGTTAGATTCATCTTGACCCCTAAAGGCTAACTCTTGTTTGCTTAAGAATAAAACAGCTTCAGAAATGGTTTTAAGCGTCTCCCTGTTCTGCCTTACCTGCTCATTATGGCGCTGCACCTCTTCTCTTCTCGCTCTTGATAATGGAATATCGACCCTTTCTGTCATATCAATTGTTTTTCATTTCTTATAGGCCTCCAAATGGCAGTTCGATCGCTCATGTTTTCTGCAATCGGAAAGAAAACAACACATATCGGTATATCCTTTCTTGTCCACGTTCGCGATTTTCCTGGAGCAAACAAAAGGCACGGCCAGCAAAACAATCTTTGTAAGTTTTTTCTTCGCACACCAGGCCTCCTGAAACTGGCGATTGGCAGTTCTATCCCCTAGCTTTGGCTGGGGCTTCTTATGCTGCAAGATCTCTTTCTGCTCACCAACAGTTCTTGCACTGAATGATTTCTCTATAAGTTCACAAATAATTTCTTCAGCTCCTCGGCTACTTTTTTCGGCCATTTCAAAAACTTAGAACTACTATCCACAGCTACAATGTAAGTTTAAACCTTGATTTTGACCGTTAAAAACGTCCTGCATGTCAAAGTATGCAGGAGCTGTCATCACAAAAGCTTCTAAGGAAATCACGTGTTAAGCCCTTCAGCAAATCAAAATGTTCGATTCCAGCGCAGCTCCATGACATCACAGCAGCAATACCGTCCTAGCTCCTGCCAGTAAAATGTGGCAGGAGAACGATTGTGTTTTTCCATTGTGAGGTAGTGCAGGCACAAAGACGTGCTGAAATACTTTATCTTTCAGGTTCTACCAGCTCCTGCCATCTGAGATGGTAGGAGTTGGGTTCAAAAGAAAGATATTCTTTGGTAACCAATTAAAAATGATTTCATAAATGGTAAAACAAAAGCTGTGTTGAATGAGTTCGCTATGCAAGAACGAGCTAACAGTTGGGAAATGTTACCATCGCTTAAAAGTTAAAGTTTAGCCACTTTAAAAATTTTGATTTTATTGAAAATTTTGATTTTATTGAAATATTAAGTCCTGCCTGGCAGGAAAGGCAGGACCTCTATCTTCGCCACTGCTAATATAGGCAGCACTTTTACGATCATCTTTACCCTGCAAGTGTTGTGATAAAATTGCAGATAGGCCTGTGGTGAAGCATCAGTAATTAGCTCTGTGTTTTTGTGCTTGTCAAAGTAATCCGTCAATGTCACTTGTTAAAGATGTCTTGGTTGCTTGAAAAACTTTCTCGTGACGAGAGGTCCAGCAAAACTTGGCATTCTTCTTTATGGGATTGAGAAGAGGCTCACTGAAGTTTGGAATAAACTTTGAGCAATAAGTAGATAAGCCAAGAAAAATACATACATCTTCGCAACTGTTTGGCGGAGGAGCATAATCGATTGCAGCAACTTTGATAAGATCTGGTGCTATACTTAATGAAAATACAATCCAAAAAATGTTAGCTTGCTTTGATTGAATAAGAATTTCTTTTTGTTCAGGGTCCAATTTTTCTCTACTAATCTTTGAAAAGCAGAACGCAGCGTGTTGTCGTGCTCAGTCTGCATGGTACTATAAACAATTACATCATCGCTGATGTTAATTATGCTTGGAACATCTCGAAGCTGTTCTTGAATAACATGTTGAAATATTTCGCTTGCAGGACAAGTTCAGAAATTGAGCTTCTCCTAGCGGCGTAATCCTTTATGTGTAGAGAATGTGGTAATAAACTTTTGCTCCATCGGTGGAATGAATCAAATCATATACTGTGGGTGTCGGATATCACTCTCTGCGGGTAGCTTTTTTCTCCATGTGCATGTCAACAAATAATCTTACGCCACAATCTCTTTTGGGTACAATGACAAGTGGTGATACAAATGGGGTTGGTCCTTCTACGTATTCAATAATCCCTTGCTGTTCGAACTTTGCAAGCTCTTGTTAGACTTTCCTGCGTAAATTAAATGGAATTCTCCTGGCTGGCAGAGCAACTGGGGGTACGCCAGGATCAAAATATTATTTAACTTCCATATCTTTTGATGTGCCGATACCATCAAATATGTGGGAAAACTCTCTTATAGTCTATTCATGAGCCGTGGGCTGTTGCGCTTTAACTTTTTTGATATTTGCTGGAATAAGGCCTATGGTAGTAGCAGGTGAAAAGCTAAAAAGGCAATCAAAATTTCCTTTCATGACATGAATTTCTGTAAGAGCAATTTCTTCCTTGATTCAAGTGTTTCTGAGGATTTTACTACTACTGGTAGCTGCTTTTATAGCCATATGCAAAAATGCTGTTACTGGGGCGAGAAAGACAAACAGGTTTGGATTTCTGCATTATTTCATACATAGATTCAGTGGCCGCTGGTGACATTTTATTCTGGCAGGGCAAATGTCCAAAAATTGGGCGTGGCCTAAATATTTTGTGATCCACACGCTAAATACTGTCGTGGGGATGGAGGGATAGTGCAATCAGCCTTTCTCATTATTTAAACTGGATCAAAGAATAATATGTTGATCGTCAGCATTTTCATGTCAGGTGGTTAGAAGAAAACATAGTGTGACAAGATACTACTTGTGAAACTGCACTTGAAATTGATAGCATTTATTCTCAAGGTTGTGATAAGTAAAATAATTATGACTTATGCATGTTTCATTATAATATATTAAAGAGAATACTGTTGATGCAAGGCAACCACGGTCTGATTCATCAATCTCTATTTCAGGGCCGTAACCACGATTTTCATTTTGGGGG
>WIPJ01002945.1:107826-119948 GCA_018155075.1 Cassiopea andromeda | reverse complement strand
TACGCTGGTCAGTAATGATAAAAGATAGTTCAATTTGTTGACCGCTGGTACTGAACTGTTTCTATGAATGACACATGCAAAACTTTGCCAAAAAGCCTTGAACTTCGTAATTTCCCCATTGATACGTAGCAAATTGATTTTCGGAAGCTTTACTTTGCCAACGTTTTGCTCCACATTACAATTTGATCCTGCGATTTGGGAGGACATTATAAATCCGCTCCCAGCACTTTCGTTGGCTAATATCCTGTCATTACTGGGCTGAAATATATTTGCACCGGAGTTCAGCATTGATTGAAATCGTAGAACAGCCAGCGTTGGAGGAGAGTTTCTAGACGAAACGATCGGTTCTGTTACAAGTACTTTTTTTGGAGCATGCGATTTGCGCTCGAAGCTATAATGGCCTTTACGGCATTCGTCGATTTTCTCCAAAATTTCATTTATCCGAACGTCCCTGAATGAGGTTTCTTTGATCTCTTTGGTTATCGATTCATCGTCTTCTAAACTTGGAAGAATTTTGTCGTTGTAAGTATTCAGCAATATGAACTTTTCCTTCAAGCTTCTCTGTATAGAATTCAATTTCGCTGGAAGATTAGCAACGACGGTATTTCTATCATATTTCTCTAACAGCGTTGCAACTTCGTTGTCGAGTTTTGTAACAACACTCCTATTGCCCCTTCTATAAACCTTAATTTTCGTAGGTTGCGGTTCGATAATTCTGATGTCATCGCAATTCTCGTCTGCACTAGGTATTTCACTAGTTTCTTCTGTTGCCATTGAAACGACTCTCCTGATTCCTGCCCCACGTTGGGCGCCAAATGTTGTATTCTTTCAAGATGAATCAGGAGAATAATCACTTATTTTCACATAATCATCTTAATCCACGTGTCAACTCGATCATTACATCTCTCAACTAACTCTCAATATAAAAGCGCCTACATTTAATACTGGCGATGAACTAATGCAAGTGGGCGGGGAGTCTGGGCTCTATTTACCTTTCCAACACCTTCAATATCACAGATATTTCTTCTCAAAGATTTCAAAAAGAAGTTAAGAATGCCATCCAAATAGCTAGCCAACTTGATGGATATAGATTTTGCATAAACTTGTGGCATGTTGCAGACTAAATACAACATGTCGATAACCTTCCAGACAAAATTTTCCTGAACATTAAAATATTCTACAAGTGATATAGTAAATGACATATTTCAACTGCAATTAGTCCCAAACAAAATTTGAGTTATAAAATCAAGCTATGCACCTAAATTACAAACTTCGCCGTGAATTGCTGAGTACTGCTATCTAAACAGCTCCAGGGAAATTGATGTAGTCAATCGTCATTTATGGCACATGGAAACTGCTTCAATACAGGATCCTGTAGCAAGACGCAGGTTACTAAGGCCTAGATGTTTCTCCTCAAATACTTCTTTTAATGACACAGGCGAAGAACTCTAACTACCTTCAACAACTCTGATTGTAGCATTGACCAGTGAGTTAAGTGATCAGCAACTATTACTGAAGATTGCGAGTAGTTTGATTGAGATCTTTTGCTCTAGCATGCTCGGGAGAACGTCGCTTGTATGTTGTTTACTTTTAAGAGTTGTTGTGGTCACTGTTTTTGTTTTACCAGAGAGGGCACAATGTTTCTTGCTCAAATTTTGTCAATTTCAGTCAATCGGGTGCCTCTTTTGTCATTTTGACTGGAACATCATTGAGCTTGGTTGCAACCATAAGAGCTTTCTTATCGTCAGATGTTGGAGTAAGTGCAAACAAATATTCCTCAGGGGCTGAACGTTGTTCTTGTAGGAAATGTTCCTTCTATTCTTGCTCGTTCGATGAGATAGTAATTAGAATACACATATCAATTCCAATAAAAAACACAGTTTACGTTTTGCCTTCTTGGCTAGCTCATTCGACTCTCAATTGACTCAAAACTTTACCTGCTAAGGCTTATCATGCAGTAACAAGGAACTATGACTCAACTAAACTAGCCAATCAGAATTTTTACAAACAGTATGATATATTTGCTTTGGCCAACGCCTTAACAGCATTCTAACTCGTTAACCCTTTCAGGGCTGAATATAGATTTCAATAAAATAAAAAATTATCAAGGGTGTTTTTTAGGTAAACAGACCAGGAGAAATCGAATTTCAGAGCAATTTTTGGGAAAAAACTAAGTTGGTGGCAACTCTAGGGGTTGGGACATATGGCCCTTCCAGCCATTCAAGGAGCAAACTCAATAAAATGAATCATATAAAGCAGCACTTAAATATCACAAACTAAGACTTTACAAAAGTAAAAATCATGCATAATGTCTATTTATGAAAGTCTTTGAAACAGTTCCTCTTTTCTGTCAGACATAGCCCCTTTTTACATTTTCCCATTTCTTGAAAAAGTTGTGAATCCCCATATCTTTGGTTTTTTGGGAGGTATCTTCGGAGGCTACTTTTCCCTTTGAACGAAATGATCTGCTCATCTACCGAGTTAATTTCTTCAGGTGGCATAGTTAAACAATTTTCTTTGAGCATCTGAAGTAGTGGCCTTATCTTGTACAACTTGTCATAAGAGCTGTCATTCTTGCCAGGTGCTTTAGAATTATCGTTAAAATGAAGAAAGGCCTTCAATTTCTTGAACCGGTCCCTGCTCATCAAGCTAGCAATTGGACTGTACCTGGTTTCTGCTTCTCAATATCTGGGCATTTGCACAATGCACATCTTCAGAAATATGGAGAGGAGCTGTTCAATCTCTGTTTTTGTAGTCCCAACACTTCCCTTAGCAACATCGCAGTTTACTGAATACAAATTTGTTTGATCTGCAATCAGCTGGGTCATTTCATCATTGAAAAAGGCCTTAAAATAGTCAATAGGGGTTTTTAGGCTCTCTTCATCTATATGTACATAACCTTTAAATTCACTGCTCATCTGACGTGGTGGTGCTCTATCTGCTCTCCAACGAGAAACATGCTCTGGCATATCAACGTGCTTTGAAATTCCAGCCAAAGGAAGTAAATCGGCAAGTGGCATCTCATCATCAGAATCTAATAATTCTGCCTCCTCATCGCTTGAGTCAGTTTCCTACTCAGAATTCAGCCCAAATTCTGGGTCAAGAACTAATTCTTCATTCTCAAAGTTTCTTCCATTAGGTCTATAAAAGAACAATGTAAAAATTTGTTGAAAAACAGAATTAAAAACCATTTTTTGGTTGAAATGACAAGTATCATTTGCTAGAACAGCTTTGAACGTCCCGCAAAATATCGATTTTGTTTACACGTACTTAGGCCCATTCAGTTCTTCCAATGGCTGGAAGGGCCATACTTCCCGGATGGAAAGTCCCCCTAATTTTCAAAATCCCTTTTAGTTTTTGGCAAATAGATAGGGTAATTGATAAAACAAGGGTCTTAGGAAGCTAAAAGAATTTAATGAATGTATACAAAGGCGCTTAACTCTAAAACGTCGTTATGGATTGAAGGTCCTTCGTGTAAATGACACCAAATTCAAATGGTTTTAAAAAGAAAGGAGGGCCATATGGCCCTTGCAGCCTTTCAGGAAATGGGCTTTCAGAAAACAAAAAAATCACATGCTGCATTGTTTGCGCCATATGGCCCCTTCCCGCCCTGAAAGGGTTAACTGTATGAAGCTACAGTTACTTTCCGGAATCTCATTTTCAATGCAAGATTCTTACGCAAAATCATATACAAACAATAGAAATGAAAAAAGTTATAATTACTTGAAATGTCCCGACCTTTCAATACTTCAATGAATGAACACGACTAAAAAATGACTACATAACCATGTGCCTCAGCTGACTTGGAAATGCAATTGCCAAATGGCGACACACGCATTTCCCGACAGTTCTTCCATATTTACTGTGTGAACCGATCGGGGTGGGCATTGGCTATTTGGTTTTAGTCTACTGCGACAAGCACGGGCAAAATGATTCATTTTCCGTATTTACTACATGTTTTATATTGGGCGGGGCAGAGAGCATTATGATACGGCCATTGACCACCGCAAAGTCCATTGGAAAAATCCCAAAACGCTAGTATCTTGTGGAATTGGAATGAACAGGAGGGGATTCGGAAAATACCAAAAAATTTTATAGAAAAGGCAACAGTTTCTTGTTAACAATTTAAAAGCAAAGTAACGTCTCTAAGTATCCAGAATGAAACGTCACTAAACAATACAACAGCTGGGATCAGCCTGATTTTCTTAATGATAGGCTTTACTTGCAGGCCAAATTTTCTTCCCTAAAAATTGCCTACGAGATGTTGCTTGCAAAGATTAATATGTGGGGGTTGGAATAAGAATATCTTGGATGGATAATTTCTGAAAAATCAATTAGATAGGCAGCATCTATTAGGCACCGAAAAGTAGAACAGCCAATTGAACATCATTGTCATGACAATATTGAACTAGGGCATTTCGTATTATATAAGTGTAGCGTTTTGCGGTACCAGGGTGATGGTACGCTTCTGCGCCTGGAGGCTAACCTTACGCCTGGGCCTATGGCCTAGGCCTAATGTAGACCGACAATATAAACAACTCTTTGATGTTATATCTTGTAATCCAAACCGAAGAAGACTAACCAGATCATTAAACACAGAGTACTTAATAATAATCACACAGTACATGACATGTGACATACATTTGACAGATACAACACATTGCCCGGACAGGGTGTGTACTACACACAACACCACTCCACATGAACGCAAGATTGGCACAGAAAGCATGACAGTTAAAGGAACACGCAATTCGACACTAAATATCTAGTTAATATACAACCACTTCGTTACACCATCCCTCCCTTTAAAACTAAGTTACAACGTTAACAAGTTCTTTGAGTCCAATCAAGATGAATTAAAAAAAATATCCAAAGAATGCTAAAGTCCGGAGACAGTAACTGGCAAACGAACGAAGATGAAAACATCGAGGAGTGTTTCCAGTTAAGTAACATCTTTGTAAATAAAGTTAATCCTAACGAAGGCTCCGTAGCTCTTCCGCTGCAACCATCCATGGCCAGCAAACTATACCACTATATATAATAACTAAATGTCTTGTTGGAACTTCGAACTAGCATTGTGTTTAGGTCAGGAGGAATATAGAATCAGAACACCTGAACACGTGAACAAAACGTTAAGTCAATTGGTTATCACACTGCAATCATCCAAAATCTAAAAGTTGAAGAACTACTTAACGGACAAAAGCTTTCTCTCCCTCTCAGGAACTCTGTAACCATCTCCCTTGTTCGCTGTATGCTGTCTCCACCGTGGCGCTCTATTCCGCGTTTACCCCTGTCACCATTTGTAACGATTTTAGGGTCCTTTGTGATGGCTTGTGAGTTACGAGGTCCTCAAGCCTAGGCCTAAAGTAGAGACAACAATACGGAATGCTACTTGATGCTTTTTCTCTTGATGCAAATCAAAGACTGACTAATATGAATTAAACACTCACTACATATGACATCAACTGTACGCTACAATACATGACACGTCAAGATCACAATACACGTTGAAAAGACAACACATTGCCCGGAAAGGGTGTTTACTACACACAACAGGACTCCAAAGGTACGCAAGACTGAAACACGCAACATGGTAACTAAAGTGATACGAAATACAGCACATAACTAAAACATCAAACTCAATACGTTACATAAGCATCTCCTGATACTACCTCTCTTGCCTGTGCTCTTCCAGCTTCCGGTGCACCTCTGTCCAGTTCTAGCAGAAGTTCTTCATCAAGCGTGTCTTCAAAAGTTTCACAGATATTGTGCAAGGTGCAGCATGCAGCCAAAGTAGGGTCCTTGCTTATTTTTTCTCTGTTTTTAATCTCGATGAAAGCGAGTAAGATCATAATCTCCTCGCACGATGAGTTCACGATGCAAACGAATTATTTCGCGGAAAGATTTTGCAGAGAAATTTCGCTGACTGGAAATCGACTTACGAAATATTTCTCGAGAAATTGTCGGCTCGAAAAATTTCGCGAGAACAATTTCGCTGAGATTTTTCTCACTGGAAATTGGCCTTTAGGGGGGAGGGGGGTGATTAGCATTTCTGCAACCTTCAGATTTGTGCAAACCTGTGGTCTGTTTTGAGATGTTGCCCTTTTGGACTTTCACCAATGTCATGCCTCTTTGGCCTCTTTGGAACATTGAGGGCCAGAATACAAAGCAATTTGTTAAGTTGAAGTGCTGTTGATCTGGAGTGTTACAGCTTTTTGGTGTTTAGCGCACACTATAACATCAAGAATGCTTACAAAGGAAGTTTCCCAATTAATTAGAGACTTCACGAGAGGTGGCTGTAGCTTCGTGCTGAAAGCGTGTGTGAGCTCCATCTGATTAAAATTCTAAAAGCGACGCATGATCTGCGTTGAAATGCTCTATGCCCCGATTTTAAACATGAAAAACATTTAGCATTAACTAGAAGAATATTCCTGTGATCATTGATGTCCTTTGCCTCCTAACAATCCTCTGAATTATGAGCTTTCGTGCAGAATGTACCATTGTTCTTTGTCCCTCATTGTCCAGTCAGCAATGCTGAAGCTGTTCCTGTCTGCTTCATTAGTAGATTGCTGTTCCAGTGCTCTGATTTTTGTTGTTTTACCATCTGCAGAATGGGTACTTGGCCTTCCAGTACTCGTAGTCATTACCTTAGCACAAAAAAGCGGCAACATTCTTTCAAATACTAAAAACTTTTATTTTCGTCCGTCTTAGTTCACTCTCTAACCCATCAAGACATCATCAAGCATTCAATCCTTATGGTTCTCGTTGAGCTGATCATTTTGTTGCGAATGGATCCCTGAGTTTTCGACATGAACATTGTTGGAACTACAACACTTGAATACAACAGCTTGTCGATATCTTGGGCGTCCGTCACACGAAAATAAGTCTCGATTTTATCATAAGAAGAACAAAGCGGCTGTATATTTTTCTCATTGAATATGGTTGGAAGATTTATCAGCTCGTTGATTTGCGCTATATGGATCATCATCAATTTTGTGACCACTAGTTACAAATAGAAGAGAATTGGCACAGCTCATAATCTGTTTTGTCTTGTATAACTTCAAGTAACAAGTAACAAAAAGCTTTCTTACAAGGTAAATGTACACATACCAGCCATTTTTCTATGTAGTGAAAGTGATTTCTAAACTGATGCAACTTTACATATCAACTTTTGCGGAAGAACTTATTGGACCCGCAATCACGGCACCGTAAGCATTTATGTTCCATTTTCCATACCTTGCATAGCTGTCCATGTAGCATACCTTTGCTTTCAATGGCTGCTTTAAGAAGAATCTCTGAGTGCAGTCTCATAGGTATGTATATGTATGTGCCATCACTCGTTTGGGAAAAGGAACCTTTGAACTAAAGTAGAGTTCCCATATATGGCTGACTGATGCAACTAAAAAATCCTGACCAATACTTTCCGTCAGAATTTCCAATCTACTCCTATACCATTGATAAATCTTTTTTTGGAAACAAGCATTTAATTAATTCAATCTACCTCGATGTTTGGCTTAGATCATCTTCATTAAAAGTGTGCATCGCACCAATTCCAGTGTCTTCCTCCGTTTCTCGAACTGATCCTGACCTCTTGTGCATGGCCTCCAATCACTTCCCTTGCGAAAAATTTTATCACATTTGATTTTGTTCTTGATGAGATGACCTCTATATGGTTGTCAAAACCATCAATTTACTCCTCCTTTCTTTTGTTTGGTCGCCATTTCATTACCGTTTTATTGCATCTGCATGCTACCATTGGTTTTTAATATTGACCCATCTTAGCATGTGCAGACACTTGTTTCTCTTTGGCAATGCCCAGATTAGTCATTTGATTGTTTTGATTTATGTCCATAGATTTGAAAGACTTCCCTGCCAGATCTCATCTGGTCTTTCGAATTGTTTTCTTAGCAGTGCAACTGTTTCATCATAGTCAGCTTCTATGAGTGAAAACCATCGTAGACACTTTTCCTGGCCCTGCCAGGTAGCGGCGAAGGTATTTTGATTTTTCTACTTTGCTAGCTGTTGATTATGGTGAATGGCACTGCTAGAACTGCCCTAAAATTCTGACGTTCTCAATTTTACTTTTGAATTTCCACAAGTTTCGGCAATTTCACCTTCTTTGACTACACTTGCTGAGTTTTCCTTTCTTGAGGCACAAGAAGTTAAAATCTCCTTGGAGGCACTTCAATCCACACTTTCTGATTCTTCAAATGCTAGTAATTCCTTTACCAATGCTTATGATCCCTCTATCGAAGCTTGTGATCCTCCTGAAGAGAGCTGTTCATTTTTCCTTGAAAGCATTTTCTAAGGTTAGAATTGTGTGTGTTACCTCCTATTTATCCTCCGTAGACTTATCAGCTTCCGTTATGCAAGTGTCCTATATTCAACATCATCAGGCTGTTTTTCGATTTCTGTCTGAATTTTGATCAGCAGCATTCTGGTAACTATGCGATGATATTAGTATATATGATTTCATTGCAATTGGAACATCTGTGTACTTGAGAAACTGGACGGTTTTCATCTCTGAATGTTGAATGACCACATGGGCCAAAAGGAGCATAGCTAGGCTCTTCCTTGTGTAGCACGGCTTGAAGATCGTTGTCGCTGGTGGTCAAAGCAGTGACTGTATCCATAGGTTGCTTTATTGAATCGTAGAGTTTATCGTTAGCTATCGCCAACAGGGGGCATGCAACGGAGTAGGCAACATTAAAACAAGTTCATTGTGTGTTGAGCAAGATAAAACAATTGCATAAAGTTGATCATATTATTGTCAAGAATTTGATGAAATTTCCTTGAATTTCCGAAGAGACTATTTATAGCATCGGATTCTCCACACTTTGATCCAGAAGAATGTAAACAAGAAACAACGCCAATTTTATGATTTTGTGAAGGAATTGAAACAGAAAGATCTATAGCCCAATTTTCTAGTTCACTAGTATATCTTCCCATGCGTTTGAGTATATGTCGTAATAAACTCATTCAAATTAAACGGAAGATAAAGTAAATGATATGCCTTAGAGTTCATCTGTGAAGTTTCCCAACATTATCCAGTGCAGGAGTAGGGTCGGATTCGAGCAGCTTTAGCCAAATTTGTTCAGCTAGGCATCACCACTCAGTGAATCATCAGCCTTAGAAAATCTTTCAATTCCCACAAATACGTTGAGGGGTCTTCATTAGGGCAGAAGAGACAGTAGTTGAAGTTGACATAATATTTTTTCCTCGTCCACTGGTGGACAAAGAGGGCTTGTGAGGTTCTTTTTCACTTCTTCATAGCCTGCTTTCTTATCATCATCTATGGCGAAATAGAGTGATTGTATATTATACAATAAAATTTGGTTTGTGAGCATCTGTCTCCTAGAAGCTGTACTTTGTCTTATAATGTGGTCAGTGTAAATTCTGCCTAGCTTGTACGTTCAGTTAGTGGATTGCTGTCCCTAAACTTTTACTTCAGCACCCAAGAAAATTGATTGCTGTGGCTAATGAGAAACAAAAAGTTTAGGCAGCCACTTTCACTTTGTGAAGTGACCTCCTAGCATGTCTTGAACTTGTATCCTAAAGTTAGGATATCCTTTCTCTGAATCTCCTTAAGTTTTGTAGTACATTGCCACAGACATGTGTCTAGGTACATTTCTTACATTTTGGGGGCATCATACCCTCCCACTTGCATATCACTGGATAGCCATTACAATTGCCATATCCTTAAAGCTTCCTTGCTAACTTGAGCCAGGGGAATATGAAGAATTTAATACCCACTAAATATATACATATTATATACCATACGATAGCCCTCCTTCTATACGTTCTGAATATGCAAAATTTCAGATTTTCCTTAGGGGAGGGATGTTACAACAGAAAAACAACTCACCAACATCTTTGCATTGGCCTTTTATGTACATGCCTTTGTCATCAAATAATCACTAAGTAATCCTCAATATAACCGAAAGACAAAGCTATATCAACTTATTCCCCCTCTACCTTGATTTTTTCAACCTTGCATGAGTTAGGCACTATCTGGTGCAATGAGACAAAAATATGGATTTCAGCTGTTCCTGGTGTTTTTGGCTATCTACGTGTACAATTTTACGCAGTGCAAATAATTACGGAAATAATTATCAATTTCCAATATGCATTCCCATTAATCATGTTTCAAACGTTTGTTAAACTTTTACAATGCGAACGTAGTTTCCGTGTGATCTTTTGCCTAACTACGCTACCATTTTGAATTTACCTTGTTGACCACTATCACGTGACCTAGTGAGCTCTCAAGTCCTTTTATCTCTATGACTAGAGGACTGTATAAGTGTCGGATTTGTACCACACCTTACAACAATGCCGTAGGAAACAAAAAACAGATAACGCTAATTTATTGAAGGCTCAATATTAGTCTTAACAACATTATGTATGATTTTTAACTGCAAGGTACTTTTGCTATATCTAAAATAATCTATTGCCTAAATACTGGAACTTATGGGTGCTAAGGGGTGGGGGTAGCTAAAGTTGTTTAGTATACTTCTAAATACTACAATAAAATTACTAGATTTTATGCCTAGCAATAACGAATGAAATAACGGCACGATTAATACAAAACTACCAATATAAATGTGGATGTATATGTGCGTTTGCTTTTACTAAGTATAAACCTTTCTTTCGTTTACGGCAGGATTGGCAGAAAAACACAACACAACACTTTTATTTCCAAACACTTATTCATCCAAATCAATGCTACTCGTTACTACACAATACTACCGGTCTTTTATAAGCACCACGTATAGGCCCTCATAGCGTTAAGCCTTCTAGTAGACTCTATGTCTATACTGAACAACTCCAACTCTCCTTCTCTAATGCTGGGTGCCAAATTTATACATTAGAGCGGAGTGCTAGGTGGTCCCACACACAATGCTTGCCTAACATTAAAAATCATGTGATTGTGAAGTCTAATTACACAATGGTGGTAACTAAACAAACTATAGCAATACTCATTAGCCTAACGAGCGGAAGTCTAATAAAGAACTAATTATAAATGACTTAATAAAGCTGCGCGCCATTAACTATATGCACGAAAAATAAACTAAAAATAGAACCTAAAAATACCCGTATTACATCCCTCTCGGTGTAAGAAAAATGATTCGTCCTCGATTCTGAGGTGCGGATAATGCAATGGAAAAAGATAACACATATACTTACTCTGACTTTTTAACCAATAAAGAATCTTCAAATTCCTTCAATAGCTTACCGCAATGCAAGTTATTTAACGCTCCCGTGATGGTTCAATGTTCGCATCTGCCCATTCTGTAAGATAATATGTTTGCTTTCTTCCCGAACGATTCTTAACAACTTTCTTGTCCAGAATTGCTTTTACTTCCTATTCTGCTGAGTCAGTTTGTGTGTCATCTTCTTCTTCTGGTCCTCATCTAATAGGTTTTCCTGTAATGTCTGATCATTTTTATTATTATCACTTGCAACAATGTCAGTAGAGCCAACAGTATCTGGTCTATTATCATAAGAAATAAACGGTTTTAGACCGTTGACGTGAACCACCTGCATCTAATTTCGTTCATCATTAGAATCAAGAAGATAATTCACTGGTGACTTCTTGGCTAAAATGCGATACGGTCCGTGCCAATTATGAGTTAACTTAGACGATGGGCCTTTTCTATTATTGGGCGTAAACAGCCATACACGTTATCCAATAGAATACGATACTTCCTTAGCCTTGTTATCGTAATTAGCTTTTTGACGTTGCTGTGCTAATAGACCCCTTTCACAATGACGTAGATTTTTGTTGACGACGATCGAAAACGAGGCAGTTGATGTTCCGGCTCAACCCGCTGTACGCTATGTCACTGTAGTGAAAGTTGAGAAGAGTATAATTCTTGTATTTGCTGAATGCTATTCAATAAATATTTGTTTTTATTACGGAGCAGTTTAATTCAACCCTTCCTGAAGGAAAGAAAGTGACTTGTCTGGAAGATTGAGGCTTATTATCGATGAAAGAGCTCAAGCAGGTATTGCAGGTTTATAACGGGAAGAAGTCAGGCGTTAAAGCCGATTTAGTGCTTCGTGTTTATGCAATATTTTGCCGAATAGAAGATCAGACTAATCCCAGTGCCTTACGTGCAAAT
>WIPJ01002945.1:72105-83634 GCA_018155075.1 Cassiopea andromeda | reverse complement strand
TATATATAATTTATTTATTTATTTATATAGTATTATATTATATTACATACATAATATCTAAAAGTTATCTACCTGCTTGATTGACTCTCCTTTACAGCTTATGTCGCATTTGGGTATTTGCTGTTTCTTTGGGACAATCATGCATTCAGTTTCCTTTACATTAAGTTCTAGCTTTTTCTCTCAATTTCGTCTATCAGTATATTGATGATTCCTTAGAGCTGTTTCTCATAATCTTCAATTAGCACAATATCATCTGCAAGACGCAAGTGCATGTTCAGTACTCGCAGATATTACGTTCAGTTACCTCACTGTCTGTAGATGTTAAAGTTATTTATCAATGATCACAATTTCATGCAGTAATTAACCACAAAACACAGGCACAGATCAAAATAGAGACATCACATACAGATTACGAGGCAATAGTCTACAATTTGATTAGCCACATGCATCTATCTAATTCAAGCATTAATTGTTTTCTTCCGCGAACCATAATGCTGCAGATGTAGTTTTGGCATCCCTTGTAGCTCGCTGATAGATATCTTCTTCGTACGGGTTGATCTCTTCTTCCATATAGCAGATCTAACACAGCTTATCGATCTTTTTTGCAAGAAATATTGGCTTAAATAGCGGGAGGCAAATGTCTGCACCAACTGCTTGTCTTTGTCTTTCATCTAGACTTGACAAATGACATGTAACCATTTTTGAAGCCATTATTGAAGTTCATAGAAGTTCATTGAAGACATTGTTGAAGCCACTGCAGCATTTCCTTCCTAAAAGCTATGGCGAATGCTGTGGTTTAAAAGCAGAATGTAATATTGTTATCGTGTGGCTGTCTCCTAAGAGTCATTGACTTTTGTACCTGCCCAGCTGGCTCGTGGTCACTTTCACCAATAAACCTGCAGCGTCTCAGATTTTCTATCCTCTTGCACCAAAGACGAATACTTTAAATTTCTAGATGGATTTTAGTAACGATTCTCTAGCAATATCTTTATTCGCTAGTTACTGATATTGCTGTCTAAAATTTCACTGACAAACGGCGGATTTGGCTTTTCTTGGGGAAATATTAAAATGTTGCTTGCACAGTTTTTAAATGACTTTGGCTCCAGACATTTTGACATTTTGAATCTGAAAACAGTACTAAAACATTATCATTTAGCGAGTGAGCATTATTTTTGGCTGAATTTATAGCAGACGTTTCAAGCCTATCGTACACAGAGCAATATTTTGTTGCCCCCACCTGAAAAGAAAGTCTATTGCGTGTGTGGCCTGCAGTTGGAGTACACCTCCAACGAGCATCTCAATCTGCTCCTAAACTTGTCCCCTGTCAGGGCTAGGCCAAGGCACACTAGTGTCGTACACTCCAAGATTCCGAGACATCAGTCGGCACCTCATTTTAGTATGGGCATTTGATGATTTTTGTTGCGGTCCGGCCATATTCAGAACCTGCCTCCAGTGGCACCCAGGTAAATAGAATTTGAGAACCCTGGTTTATAGCATTTACACGTGTTCTTGGTATTTTGAGACACCCTATTTAAGTACTTTCGTTTTCGGGTTATAGTATATTATATTGCATCCATAGAGTTCGTCGTAACAATGCTTTCCTTTACGTTCAGTAGAAGAAAGCTGCATAAGGTACTGAATGACATTAATTTCTTTTTAGGCACATTGCTAGAGATGATTCGTTTACCATTTGTAAAAGTAGATGTCGTTTTTTTCGTATTTTCTATTTATGTCATGCGGAGTCCAGAAATTGGATGATTTATTGAAGTAGTCTAGCTAGTTATTCTCAATTGCTGCCTAGATAGCTATCCTACTCCTGAATGTTTGGTTCCTGAATGCTCTCCCTCTTACTGATTGCTTTCCCTCTACATGCTCGATACCTGCGTGCTCATTCACTGTCCACTCAGTAGTGACTTTGAGCCTATGGCTGAGTTCACACTATGAGCGAATGCAAAGCGGAACAAACACAATAGAAATATAGCGTAAGAGCGACAGCGAACTGGAGTGAGCATGTTATTTATCAGGTACCTATTCGCTTCACTTGGCAAATTCACTCATTGTGTGAACACCCCCTGTTGCATCAATGGGGAATAAACTAGCGAAAAAAGTGGTTTGCCAATCGATATCTAAGACTAAGGCATGCCTAGGTAGTGGGTCACTCCCCCACTTTTGACAAAACCGTCATTAATTCTTTAGATTGTTGATAAAAGCTTGCTTTGCGATCATCCCTTATCGTTAATCGATCATCTTTGTCGGTAATTCTGAGGCGTTTTACATATCCCTCCCCACTCAAAAATCTTTCAGCAAGCCACTGATCTAAGTAATAGCAGTAGCTCTTGAAGGTAGGCAGTTGCCATACCCAATGAATCAGTTCTTGTGAGGAGTACCATAGACAGCTGAATTGGGTTGGAGGAATAGCGATAGAAGGAAATTATGCAATGAGTAAAAGTAACAGTGCAGCACTTCTATGTAGAACCACAGTAAATTCTTGGAGAAATACACCTGGCCCTTGTCCTTTTGTCTATGGTCCTTATAGGAGGCTGCCTGCCTTCAAATCTGACTCCTTCTAATCGTAGCTAACTTCTGAACTTGTATGAATTTTTATACATAGCTTAGTGTTGATAATTTTATATAGGTGTAGAAGCCAGCTTTATGTTGATGATTTGATATAAGGGTATGTAGACTAGCTATATGTTGATGATTTCGTCTAAGGTATGTAAACCAACTGTATGTAATAATTTTATACAGTAGGGTCGTTTTGATATTGAACGTAAGTATTCACAAGTAGTATGTACATAGACATAAGAACATTTTTATATGTTGTATACATAATGTCTTTCATATGCACCTAAAGCATAGTTCATTCTTCGTTGTCAAATGCTTCTGTAAGAAGGCTGAGGCCCTACAATAAGTTGCATAAAAGCCAACAGCAGCAAAATCGAAATTGGTGATTGTAGTAGATTTTGCCTCAAATTTCGAACGAAGTTATAACATAAATGATAGAAGAAGGTAGACAGAAGAGAGAAGAATTACACACCTGCAGTTTGCAATATAGCATATACAGTAGCATAGGTTGGAGCAGAGGCATAGCTAGTGCAGTGACCTGACTGGCAATATGGATAAACTAGAACTTGGTGATCTGTGAGAGATGCAAAGTCAGTGGAGTAGTTTTAAGCGTGTTGTGATTCTTAAGCAAAGTAGTTATTTATATTTATTTGTTTTTATTGAAATTCTAAGTCATGAAATTTTTTGAGCAGTTTAAAGAAAATGGGAAATTCCGACAGCAATAGTTGAGGTCTCGCAAGGCATGAAAATGAATGCACTACCGAGGATACAAGTTATAGCTTCATTGATGTCATAGGAAGTTTAAAGTTGTGACATCACCTTTATCACAAGATGAGGAGTGTTTAAATTTTATTTAAATGAATTGCATCACATCTGGTGTGACCTGTGTGATCTATTTGAATGCCTTTCATGGTAGAAAGAGTATTAAAAGCCGGACCAGTTGTTTGTATTTTTGGTATCTATTGGCAATGATAATAGGGAACCAGCTTTCGTTGTACTTATTTATAATGAGATGCTATCAG
Source organism: Cassiopea andromeda (assembly GCA_018155075.1). Taxonomy (NCBI): domain Eukaryota; kingdom Metazoa; phylum Cnidaria; class Scyphozoa; order Rhizostomeae; family Cassiopeidae; genus Cassiopea; species Cassiopea andromeda. The sequence goes on along the minus strand of WIPJ01002945.1, from coordinate 80,047 downwards.
AAGAGTTCTTGAATAGCCTTGCTGTAATTTTTACTGCAATTCTTTAATGCATCGGTATTTGAGAGTCCAAAGTACGAGGAAGATAACACGCTGGTAAGATCTTCAGGATGAACACGGAAAACTTCCCTAATATATGTGTCACGTCTTCACATTAGAAAACCAAATTGAGTACCTGTTCGTATGGGGAAGGTTTCCGCAGTACTCTCACAATGAAGTGTGATTATCGTTCAGTCGAGATCTCACTGCATATCTCCATATTTAGTTACAAAACTTTCGCTTAAGGAACCATTTTTCTTGGGTAGCCGAAACTTATGTTGAATACTATCGGGATCCTGCCTATCGGTAGAATATCACCCATCTGTACAAATATCCCCTGAACAGCGGGAAAATGATCTTTGCTTGCAAAGTTCGCGTATTTATAGTTTGCTTGTTGAAGTGGGAAAGCTTCTTCATATGAGAGGTATATAATTAGAGACTGATTGTTTATTATTTCTCGGGGAGGGGAGGTGTTTTTAATGGGGAGTACTACTTAAGACTGCCTCTTTCAGAAGGGGGTATATTTGGTATATACAGGGTCCGTATTAGTTTTGGAAAGTTTTGGAAAGTTATGAAATTTGAAAATGCCATTTCCCAGGACCTGGGAAGTTTTGGAAAAGAGAGGTTTTTGAAAATGGCTATGGAAAAGTTTTGGATTTTTGTTTGGAAAAATTCTAAAAATATCCTGAAATGGATTTAACCTAGTTTTGTATTAAACACCGTATATTTCATGGTTTTTCATTTTACTATTTATAATACAAAACAGAATCCACCAAACAATTACAAAGTATGTCGTCAAAAATAGCGTTTTTCTATCAATAGGGCTTCAAAATGCAAATGAAAAATGAGTTTCACGGTTTTGGAAATTTGGTTATTTAGCTTTGGAAAAGTTTTGGAAATTTTTTTAAAAGGAGTTTGTACGAATACTATATATAAATGTTTCAAGTAGGGGTTATGAAGTACTTACCATTCACTCACAGAACACAATATTTATAGCGCAGAAAAACACATCATTCCCTACTGGTAAATTGTTTTTGGGTTACTAGTCTTCACTAGCTACCAGACTGAGCAATATTCCAAGATGGCAGACATGAGATACAGGTTCGATGATGGGGAATACAAGTTTTAGAAGTAATTGAAATTAGTTAGGTGTACTTCAGAGAAGGCACGTATGCTCAAGAAAGCACCGCCCCTCCGCGGAACATAATGGACGATCAGTTCCTTATTTTCCTGGCTGACCCAGATTCCGCTTCACTGGGAAAGAGTTAGGAACATTTTCTCCATATAAACAGGCTCAGGATATAGCACTAAGTATGACAACATATAAGATGGAACTTACATGTTTAGTCAAGCAAGCCATATACCTATAATTTGAACTTGTATCATTACCTACTTTAGTGTCTCTACTAGTGGGACCACCAGGCTATTAATTTCAGGAGAATTTTTTGTTCCCCTCCTCGTTGCTTATTAACACCCCCTTCTCTTAAATTTCTCAAATCGATCATGATCAGAACACACAGAGAATTGAATTACCTTTTAATAAACCAATTTACCAGCATGAACCACCTTCTCATAGTACTCCTTTTCTATTGAAAAACTGCCGACATGCATATCTCTTCTATTAGCATCCTCTTTTTATTGAAAACTAGCCTACATTAATACCCCCTTCTATTCGCATCCTCCTTCTATTAAAAATTGACCAATATGAACACCCCTATTCTGTTGCCTCTCGCTCTTCTATTAGAGACACTAGAGTAAATGGGTGCGACCACCTATCTATAATATAAAGAATGAAAGAATAAATCTATAAGGAATAAAAGCATGCCTATTTGCGTAAAGACAGTTCATGAGATTTTATTGTATAGCAAAATAGATAAAATATTTAGTATAAAACTGCCTTCTATTCTCTACGAAATGAGGAGCATGTTTGATACAAGTTGCATTTCATGCAATAAAAAATCCGTTTTGCAAAAGAGTGCAGCATTCAAAAAATAATCCCAACATATTCAGAGTTCACGCTATTGAGTTTCAGTGCAAAGATTGCCCTTAAGAGTTACAGTTTTTTAGGCCTTACAAAGGGTTACCAGACTTAGGATTATATTCCAAGATCTTGGTAATTTTTGAAACCAAGAGATTTTTCTTGGAATATAATTTTTCCAAAATAACCTTGGGATAAATCTTGGGAATTATGAAAAATACTCCAGATACTTTTTAGTCAATATCTTTAACTTATTAGAAAACTGTTCATGTTTTCATTGATATTGCTTGTTTGCAACTTCTCAAACTACCCCAACCTAAAAAGAACGCAGGAGTACCTTTTCTATGTAGAATGGACGTATATTTATATTGGAAAAAGGTGATTCTCGAAGGTTAAGGGTGTGGTATTACACATTTGCTCAGAGGGCAACGCCCCTGACTCAAATTCTGCTAACTGGCTTCCGCTGCTCCATTGCTCTACGTCATTTGGCCTAACAGCCCTGCAAGTACGCATAATCACAAATGATTAATAGAATTAATAGCAAAAGCTGATATGGATAAATGGTGTCACTAAAAATAAATGAGCTTCTATGTATTTTATTTTTGAAAGCAATGGATATTGGGCTTTTTGAGCCTCGGTTTGAGAATTTATAGAATTTCAATCTGGTAACCCTGGCCTTACAGCTGCAGAGAACTCGAAACCAACTTAAAAGCTCAAACAAGACATCGTTCTAGACACATTTTATGTGCCTGAAATGCTAGAAAGTGCTTTCCAGAGCTGGGTGGCCCATATTACCCCAGTAACTTAGAGCATGCAAAAAATATGACTTGCTTTGCTTTTAATTAGAAATATTTATTATCCTCAGCTAGTAGCGTTATTCTTCAATTTCCACCACTTGTCCTATTTCAAATCATACTTCATGCTTCAGATGAAGCTGAAGTTATAACATTAATTAATTATGATCTGCTCTTCGCTCATTTCTTCTGCAACTTTTCTCTTTTTTGTAAGCAAATAGGAATTGACTATGGCTACCTGTCAAAAGAATTGCCGCTCTGATCGGGAATGGTTTCTGTGAACAAAAATTAGGCGCATAGTATTAAGGAACTTATAAAAACAGAAATATCAAGAAACTATTAATAATAGACCCATATTACCACGGTGGCTGATATTACCTCACACCGCCCTAGAGAAAAATGGAAACAATATGGAAGTTTTGCATTTGCAGTTCTTCTCACTGCAACTATTTTTGATGGATTATTTGAAAGAGCTCAACGACGTTGAATGTTAAGCTTGTTTTGTAGTGAATGCAAGAGCATGTATCATCATTCATCATTTTGTGCCATGCTTCATAGCGTTGGCTACCGTGGATCTCTATCTCTCACGGCTCCAAGCGCTCGAAATTGTTTGTGTAGGTTTGTCTTTTTGAAACCATACCGTCATACTATCAAGAGCATGTAACCATGCATAAATAAGCTTTGAAGTGAAAATAAAATGAAATTAGCATTACCAAATGGAAATCTTATGCGGAATATTTCGGGCCTATGAAAGGGATCAGATGGCTATTGAATACATTTGAATTGACACTTCAATTATTTAAAACTGGTGGCCTATTTAGCACTGCTGATTTACAAGGGGCCCTGTATTCTGAAAAGGCTAAAAACTCGCAAAGAAAAAAGTACTTATTTCAAAAAGCTTGAATCTTAAATTTCACACAACTGGTTAATATACATTAGCTAATTACATATAAGATTTCAAAGATGCTTGGGATGGCTTGGGATGGTGCACGTTTAGCAACAGCTGAGATTCCATTCCATGTTTTTGCTTCTCTGAAGGAATATCCTTTTCAGATTGCTCTATGCTTTTAACGCCCTCAAAGATGTTTTATCCCACTCAATGACCTCAAAGATGGCTCCATGCCTTCACGTGCTTGCAAAAGCAATGATGGAATTTAAAAACTGCAGATTTTCGTCTTCTAATCATTTTCGAGTAGCTATTTTGCGAGTTAATAAGATTACATACACGACCAGAAACGTATGTTCAATGTAATCCGCTGACTATGCATAGGTAAGCATTAAAAATGTTACTATTTGACCCTTTGAATATTACACGAGCCCCGTGAGGAAGTAGTTCAGATCCGAAAGTAAACTATGCGTCAGATGGGTAGGGACTTTACAAAATAATAATTGATAGAATACCAGAGTCGCCTGTTTTTTCTACTCTCTGATTCTAAGATGTTTTCTCTGCGCCCTAACATTTGTGTTAAATACTAACACTATGTCTGTGTTCGTAAAGTTAGTTTCACTTTCGGTTTCTTTACTTAACCTGACTATCAACGTAATCTTTGAAGAAACAGCTCCATAAAAACAATGCTGATTTGTATCTAGTCTAACTGCTGCAGTAAAACTTGAAGATGTGAAGGTTGTAGCGGAAGGGCACAGTGCTAGCAAAATAGGCTAAAATTTTCATAGAAGTCAGAAAGGGATTTAAGTTCGTTCTACATTAATTTCATCTATTATACCTTTGAATTAAAGATTATTTTTACCAATTTCCTAAGCTGTGGTTTTACTAATGCAATAAATTACTTTGTCCGTCCGTATTGTCTTCCAGGAGACAACTAACCAACCGTGAAAGTCTTGGTAATTACACTTAAACAAGCATTTCCACAGCAATTCTACACTTTAACCTATCGTATATTCAAAAGCTACTAAAGTTTTTAACTTTCAAAGGACTTTCAATTTTTTCAATGCAACGACTTTCGTAATAGTGCCTATTACCAGGTAATTTAAAAAAAACGGCATCTTGATGTAGGTCCTCGACAGTCAACCTAGGGAAGACAGTTCACTTCACCGAGTCAACATCTTCCAAATAAGCTGTCAAGGAGTCAAATGCTCTGGTATGATTAGCTGAGAGAATGAGTACCCCTGCGCTAAGATATTAAAGGTTCATTTTCAAAAACCCCAAAAAGTGACTTATTACCACGGACTACTCTACAGTTATTGCTGTAAATGGTAGGTATGACTCGGTATCTGATCACTGTATTAAGATATGGCTATTGAAATCAAAACATAGGAATTGTAAACGAGAATGAAAATGGAGCATTGAGGCTTGTTTAGGGGGGGTACATGCTCCCTTATACCCTGTAAAATTTCCGCTTTTCCCCAATTTCTTTGCTAAGATCTCCTTGTTCTCTTGAGTTCTCAAGGCATATTTTTCAGACAGAAAGTCAACGTTCTAAAGTCCATATTTTTGAAGTTTTGCCAGTGCCAGAGGAGCACGGAAAGTGAGTTGAGGTTCTTCAAAGAAAAGCCGGTCCTTGGCAGCAGCAGCGCCCCCCGGCATTTCTTCTTTGGTGCCACCGCTCCACCAGAAAAGGGCAAGTGGGGCAAGATTCATCCACAAAGTACCAAAGATACGATTTTGATATCATTGTTTATCATATAACTTTTTGATCTCTTCTCCCGAAAAAGGCACATCGTTGACAGTGTCTAATCACAGGGTACACCTTGGTTGGACCGGGAGGAAAGTTTTTAATATTAAGGTTCCCAGATGGCTTGAATGCGCAATTTTGGATTGATTGTTGCAAATAGCATATATAGATAAGGAACCTTTATTGTTAGTTTTTAAAAGAGAACTTAAAAATGATAAAATTTCAGCCGTAGCTGTAAAGCTGGAGAAGCTACCACTAGACAGAGGTGCCATGCAACTTTAATCGAAATCATTTACCTATCTTTCGTGTAGGTCTTCATTAGGGTCTTTTTAGCATACAACCTACGAGAGCAAACACCCCCCTATTCCTCAAGATTCCCTTCCCGGTTAATGGAAATATGTCCCCAGAAATCATCCCTATTTACCGCAAACTTTCCATTCGAAATAAAGATATTGCTTTTGACCAAATCGACTTTGGCTCATACTGTAATAGTAGATGGTTAATATCAATAGTGGAGATATCTCATATGCCAAATTGAAGGATGCCTTTTCTGTAAAATGGAATTGGCAGAATTGGAAGCTCTTCATTGCTGCTTTCTTTTGTTTATTCGATTTTGCCTCCGTTTCCCCTAATTCCTTGGGGCTTGGAGGTTGCCTCTGAGAGGACTTTTAGTACTGGTACGAGCATTTAGGACCGGATGCCCTTCCTGATATCACCAATGACCTGCGGTGGGCCTCCAACCCAGAACCATGTTGGTCTAAGTCAAGTTCATCACTGCTAGGCCACGGCTGCTCTGTCGTCAGTGCTACTAAAGCATGATATTTGGAGATGCATTTTTAAGCCAGGTAAAAAGCACTCAACCAAACAATTTTCCTAGGCGCATGGCCTCCTGACTCCCTTGATTGGTTATGTTACAACAACTAGAGATATCACACTACTTCTTACTTGCTAGACCTGATAATTAGCTTTTGATAATACTCTGATTTAAACGCATTTGCATTTATTAGACATCTGAATTCCCAAATAGCAAATGAAATAACTTCTTTGAACAGCAGCTTCAAAAAGTTTGCGCTACACACTGCTTCGAATCCTCAAAATAGTTCTTTTATTATTGAATTAGCATATCCCTTTTCTAGCGCTCGTCCCGACAGTAAGTATTTCTTAGAAAATGCTATGGTCTGCAGAGTGTTGAGTATGGTACATAGTGTAAAGAATTTTGTTATCTGAAGCAGCATCTATTCCAGGGGTCTCAGACTGATCTTACCTGGGGGCCGCTGGGGGCAGAGTCTGGGTGAGGCTGGGCCGCATCAGAATTTCTACAAAAAAGCACTGACAAAACATTACACTGTTATCAAATATCTTTATTGCTAACACAAAATAATGAATTAAAGAAATGAAAGAATGAATAGAATAGTAAATAAATCGATAATAAATAAATAAAATAATACAGATGACTGAAGAAACCACATATTTACTGAATGACTAGTTGTCGAGAAAAAACTCATAAATTTTTATTCAGTTTTAAATGTCTGTTTTACCAGTTGTTTAAACTTTAACTTTCTGGACAGGAATGAAACATTGTACGACACTGTTTTCATCAATGGGTTCTTTTGCCTACATCTTGCTGGTGAGATCTGGCAGCGCTTGTTCTCACATAGACGAGCTACATTTGCCTTGAGGGAGGAAACAGTGGAGACCCTCATTACAGCTTGAAGATACTCATTAGTAAGTCTGGACCTGTACTTGGACTTATTGAAGTTCAAGGTGGAGAATAATTTCTCACACAAGTATGTACTCCCAAAAAGGCACATGGTCCGCTTGAACATTCGGGAAAGTTCAGGGAAGTTGGGGGGCAACTCTCTCAAAAATTTCCCAAGCTTGTCTGCTTCTCCACTCACCTCCCTGAAATTAACTTTGAGTGCAGAGTTGCACTGCAGGTCAATGAGCTCCATTTGAAGTAAAGGGGGGGGGTATCTTGCAGATCAATGGAGAAAGGGTCCGCAAAAATTTGAAATGTGGCTCTTTGTGTCTTTAAGTCTGCAAACCTGTGATCAAATTCCTCCTGTAACTTCAAAATGGCCTCAACATACTTCTCACCACTGAATGGTGTGCCTTCATCCATGAGTGCCTTGCATGCTGGGAAATGGCAAAGGTTTGTTTGAGAGAGCTGGGCTTTCCATAACATGAGTTTTGTGCAGAATGCTCTGACATTGTCATAGGCAGCACTGACAAGGTGCCCTGGCCTTGTAGCTTCTTGTTTAGTACATTGAGCTCATGTGTGATGTCAACAAAGAAAGCTAAGTCCATGAGCCATTTGGGATCACTTAGCACAGGAACAGCCACCTCGTGCTTCTCCATGAAGTCTTTTACTTCCGCTCTCAATTCAAAAAGTCTCTTCAAAACGTTTTCCCTGCTGAGCCAACGTACCTCAGTGAAGTACAGCACATCCTCATATTCTGACTCAGTTTCCTCTAAAAAAGCACGGAACATTCTGTACTTTA
>WIPJ01002945.1:26837-54668 GCA_018155075.1 Cassiopea andromeda | reverse complement strand
ATGTCGTGCTCACAAAACTCCAATTCAAGAATAACATTGTCATATTAGCACAAAGTAACACCCTCAAAAAACGTTCAGCAAAGTCCATGATACAAAGTTTACCGCATGTTTACTGGAAGTCATACAATTCTTGGAATGGAAATCATGGGACGAATTCAAATTGGTAGTGAAAATCAGTTCCACGCATATTCTGTTAAATCGAGGGGTGCGCTTGGAGAAACTTGGGCATAGTGTTTAGGTATCAATGCCTAACTGACTTCTTCTTGGGAAGCAAAGTAGTTAGTAATTTTCGCTAATTTCCCCTGTTGAGTGGAGAAATGCAGTGCTAAAAGTGCTAGTTTGCACATATCGATTCCACAAATTTATAATATATGAGTATTGAGGTTAAAATTTTCCTGACATGTAAGAATAATGTTAAAAATAATTAAAGAATCTACGTTCATCAAAACCATATCTTTTTACTGTATAAGTGCTTTTTAGATTAATTTCTATAATTTTATGTTTCTAGTAAATAATGAAATTAATATGATTTATTCATTGGCGTCAAATGTGAAATTGGAGCGAGTACTTATTTGTAGTTTTGCATTTATAATTGTAATTGTATTTAGGCATATATTCAATCCCAGGGGATAGGCATTTTGCTCCCCTTGGGTTCCGTGTTTGCATTGCAGTCCAGTAGTTCGTAGTGTCTAGCTACTTTCTTGTAAAATGTCATATTTTATATAAAAATTTTTAATAATTTAGATCAGGGGTCATCAGCCTCATATCCCTAGGGTAGATCTGACCTAGAGTACGGTCCCAGTACTTTCAGAAAGGGTGCACGTAATTTAAGATTGATTATGCTGTTTCGACAACTTGCCTATGTTTGTTTTTAAAATTTTTGCAATTCTTTAGTCTGGCAAATTGACTTTTTCCATAACAGACTCCAAACTGAACAGCACTACACTTTTCGTCCATGTAAGAAAAAAGTTTTATTAGAAAATGAGACTCAAATTGCCAAAATGTCAAGAAACTCTTAAGAGAATCACAAGGCTCAAGTGCCCACGTTGCGTTGCTTTCCTTGCCAAATATGATATTACTACATTCTTCCATTTGAAATGCTTAATATTGATATGAAATCAGAGTTAACAAGAAAAGCAAAGGTAGCTCGTTTTAAAATGTTTATTCCAGAAAAATTTTATGAATTAGTAAGAAAATCCCAGCCTCATTTCGGGGAAAACTAAGGAAAATTGAGGCTCCGGCAAGAAAGTAGCTTTCTTATATCAAAAAAGATGTACATCTGAAAGAAAGCTCGATACTGTCCACATCTTGCCCCGGCAAGGGTAGTGTATAGTGATTTTTCCCGAATTCCACAAATTTTAGTGACCCTTGATGTAGATCAAAGGTCAAAGGCTAGGGCCAAAGTTCTAGGCATCTTTGACTGAATGCTCGATCACATTTGACCCATCAGCGTTTTGGTACTTGATGGCAACTCTGTGGAGATATGGGCAGTGAAGAAAAGAATTGGGGCTAACTCTTCCGACGAGGGGGCTAAAATACCGCAAACGGGTACTGTGTGTGAAAAATATCTCCGAAAAAACAGTTTTTCACCTACCGACGGGGGGCTAGCGTGTTCCGACGGGGGCTATAGCTCCCTAGCTCTCCCTTAGCACCACCCCTGCCTTGGACCAGGATATGTGCCTCTCTAACAGGCAGCACAATACTTTCGAAAGCATAGGGGACTCTGCCATTAACGTTGTATCTATATCAAAGACATTATAGGACCAAATAAAAAGGAAGGAGTCCCTAAATTGCAGAAGTAATTCAGATCCAGCTGTTGTGAAGAGGAGGGAACGAAATGATGGGGGCCTAGGAGTCTTACCCATGGAGAATGCTTCTGAACCACTCATTTTAAACCATCTAGTAAGGGCTATCACGATATTCAAACATAATTTATCCCAATGATTAGAGCAATTCTTGTGTAATATAGTGACACGTCATTACTAGATAGAAGATGGTAGAATAGGCCAATGACATGCTTACTAAAACTTTCAATAGACCTTTTATCTTTGTTGTTTCAAAATTATGCAAAAAGAGAAGGAGAACACTCATGTTGGAAGTAATATTGGCACTTTATTTTCCAAGGCTAACTATTTTGCACCCTGCTGTAACCCTATCAGTGTTAAATTTACTTCATAATTTTACCCTATTAGGGACTAATCATTCATCATGTCTCAGGAAGGGGCTGTGTTTTTGCTCAGCAGATGTATTGGCTACCCCCAAATTGAATTACGTATAAAACTTGTACCCCTATCATTGAACTTATGTTCCCATCTCTATCATCTTGAAATATTGATAATTCTTTGTAACTAGTGAACATATGCAACATAAACACAATTTAAAGGAGCCCAAGATGTACTTTTCTACGTTATAAATGCCGTGTTCTGCGAGTGATACGGTAAGTGATTCATTTAAAATATGTATGAAAAATATACCCCTCTCTGAAAGAGGCATTTCAAAGTTGCACCCCCATGACAAACACCGCTCCTCCTTGCGACATAACAAATGATTAGTCCCTTAAAGCCTTCTTGCTCGATGAATGCGAAGTTGAAGAAAGTGAAATTCTGTTAGTATTTTTCTGCAAGTAAGAAGGAGCCAATGACCTAAGCTAATCAGGCAACCTTCTTTGATAATCTCTTATTCATGTTTTCCTCCTATTTCATTCATTTCCTTGTTCTCATGCCGCTATGCACATTTGCGTCATACATTATTCATACAGTGCATACGCTTTATTTCTGCTATGAAATTCGGAAGTAAGACATAATACGCGGAATCAAGTAATACTTTTAATTAGCTATGCATGGAATCAAATAGTCATGCAACTTACTTGTAAGGGGCTGGGGCTACTCTTATGTCCCGAATAAGCGTCCCCCGCTTATCTTTTTTGAAAAATGTTCCAACCCCCTGCTCTTATTAGGAACCCCTTTTATTCGATTTTCAACTTTTCTATGAGAAACCTACAAAAAGTTGGCACTTTTGTTGAGTTACCCAAGAAAGATTGAGAAATATGTTGCAAGATTCCGAAAAGTATTTGCTTGCAATGATGTTAATCGGGGGCTTTTTCTATTTTTGCTGGTTATTGCAACAGTTAGCCCAAACTTGCTTATTCTGATCCCCCGCTTATTTCGCCTTGAGGAATTTTCCAACCATCCTGCTTATCAGGAACCCCCGCTTATTCAGGCTAAGAGTACACGTCTTTTTTATAGGAAAGCCTCTTGTTTTGCCTAAGCCTCAATTTTTTTAACTTTTCCCGAGATCGAGCCTGAGATTCTGTTAAAATTTACTTAACTGTTATTGAAATAAACTGCCTAAAATGGGTTACCCTTTCCCTCCTTATCTTGTATACTCGACTGCTTTAATGTTTGAATTCTATCTTTAACATTTGAACTTAATAATGACAGAATCTAGATAACATCAATCTTTGGCAGACATAAAAACTGAAGTTTGGGGAGTGAGTTTTGTGATTTTCTTAGGATTTTGTCAATATGCGCCTCAGTTTCTTATAAAAATTTTTCTAATAAAAAACGTAAATGTGTTTACTAGAGAATGCAAAAATCAATACGTTAACAGCTAACATGAATAGATGTTTCCAGAATATAACTTATTTAGAATGCAATATATGAAAACAACATTACAAGTAAATATTAAAAATCAATAATGAGGCTTTAAAAGGGTAGGGCTTATCCCAAGGCAAGTAATTCTGTCGGGGCTCTGCATTAAGCAATTTACAGATTGGACTTCTTGCCTCCAAATTGCTGTGGAATTGTGAACTTCTATTGGTTGTGAGCAATTAACAGAAGCGCTAATACCTCATATTCAGGTGGCCATGATTATTCTAATGATTACCAATTTATGGTCATGTAGCGAGACCAAAGTTCTATGCATCTTCCAATGACGATAACAACCTAGATTAGGAAATTATGATGCAAGAACAAGGATGATCAGGTCTTGTGAGGCATGTAATGGATGTTCATTCTATTTTCTTGCTAGTTTGAACAAAAATCGATGCGTAATATCAGTTTTTGCAAGCTATTATTTGTAACTCAGCCTGCCTATGTTTCTTACACGTTTCATAGTTTTGCTTGACTTCAGTTTCATGTTTCTTATAGACATGTTTCTTATAAAAAACCGTGTATACAAATACATGCCATTACTTATTAATTTCGTTTTGGAAGCAAAGTTTGAAAGTTGAGGTCACTTTCGATTGAGGTCATTTAAAAAGTACCTAACGGTAGGGGGTGGGTGAGCATGAACCATTTTTGTGACAAACTGTTTCGGAAAATATAGCGGGTGAAGGTGTAAATTACTTTCATTGCGTAACGCCAACATTTAGTGCAATAGTTCTACTTTTTCACTTCAGATGAGTGCTTCCAGAAACTAATGATTTAGACAAAGAATTTACTACCTTATCGAGCTTAAGTCTTGCACTGCCCCTAATCAATCACTATTATAGTTTGCTATAGTGCATAAATTTGTTTCTTGCACATAAATAGAGGCTGGTGTTGGGGGATAAGGTTACATAAGAGAGAAGGGGTGTCAACTCGAATGTGTCAAGCATAGGGGGTGGGGGTCAAAATGACTATTTTTCCGTTACATAGTTTTTGAATGATCACGTACATTTTTTTGCTTAGGAAATACCCTTCTTACCAGGGGTGTCGTTAGTCATCACAGCCCGGGAGGTGTGAGGCTAAATTGTCAAGGCATTGTCACAGACCTTGCATTCCCTTAAGAGGGTGTGGTCACTGACTCTGCAATTTTCCAGGATTAAATTCAAGAGCATATATGAAGGGGGATGTAACTAATTTCTTTCATCAATGTCTCCAACATCATGAGTTTATGATTTGCGACGCGATGTATAAAGGCGAATCAGATGGGACTAGGTACTGGTGTAGCTGAGGCATTTTGATCTGCGAGGGTATGAACGGTGTCAGGATGGATAAGCTAGAGGAGGTGAGTCTACTGGGCCTTGGACAAAAGATGCAGGAAGACATTTCCTGACCACGTCCTCCTGAGCTTTGGAAAATGTGGGAGACACCTTTTTATCTATTTCAACACAACTCCACCACATAGCTTTATTTAATTCCGTGGTGTCACGGTAAAAAAGTTTCTCCATTAAGATGTTTTGCATAATGAAGGACTCCGACTCTCAGCACACAGTCTACATCAGTGAGGTTATCGAATGAAGCCATGTTTTCTAGCTTACCTATACCTGTCCTATCTTACAACATGGGAGATTTCGGATGGGAAATGTACTGTTTAGGACAGCTTTAGTCCTAAATTCAAATATTTATATGTGGCATAATTTTCATTCGATCACACCAAGTTTTTGCTCGAAAAATATGTTTGCACTTGGTCTTTGAAGTTTACGAAGGTGATATTACAGAAGTCGATTGTAGAAATGGATACCTTGTATAAAATGACGTTGATATGGGAACAGTCTGGACAAGCGACTGACCATAATATATTTGCTTTCATTCTTGACTTTTGCTTTAGAAATTCTGTATTGGCACTTACTGCTGTTGCTGTAGTTGAAAACAGCATAGGAAAGGAAAGAGATTTCTTTACTTCTTCTCTTATCCTTGTACTGCTTTAAAAATGTCGTTTTTTATTGGAATGTTGTGCATCGTGGAAGGGGGGAGGGGGTGCTTGTTCTGAGTGTGATGCAACGCAGGGGTCTTGTGATCAAACGTGACACAGCGGGATGATTGGGTGGGTGGTTCAAAATTGGTAATTTTATCGTGACGTAATATCGAACAACTCCATTAAAGGTAACATTCCGAATTTTGATGTTTCCTTGTCTCTGTTCTGCTTTTATTGCACTATATGTGCAGTGAAAATCGAGAAAGTATCAAAGAACTTTTAGTGCTAGAATTTCATAAAAATAAATCCAAAAATAAGGAACTTTTAGAACTAGGCCTTAAGCTAGGTTCCTTACAAGAAAACGTGTACAGCAACAACAGTAAGTGTAAACAAAGAATGTTTAAAACAACAGTCAAGTAGGAATAGCAAATATATCATGATCAGTCGATACTTATATTAACATAATTTATTGCAAGCATCCACTTCTACAATTGATCTGTAAAAATTCAAATTACTAAGCATCAAAGACCCAGTGAAAGCACGTTTTTGACCTCAAGCAGAAATTGAAGTGGTCGAATGAAAATTATGCAAAATGTAAAAATTCAATTTAGGACTAAAATAATAAACTTTCCTACACATTACATATTCTATCTAAAATATCTCATCTGTATTACAAAGTAGGATGGGACAAGGATAAACAAAAACTATAGAAAATAGTTTCATTCGACAATATCATTAATTTAAGCTGTGTGTTGAGTTTCAGAGTTACTTGATAATGCAATACTTGCCAATGGAAGATTTGATGATGGCTAGAGTCGAGTTGAAACGTCTCATTACCACGGGAATAGTCTTACGAATAGCTCTTTGGTAACATTAATTTTATAGATTAGTCTTGGAATAACATGAAATAGTCTTGGGATAGTTTTTGGAATGGCTTAACATTACCTGATTATGTGGAATCAAGAATATTAATATCACGTGGGCTCTAAATTTCGTCGTCCTCATTCTAACAGTTGTACAGAAGTTGCGGTTTTTATCTTCAAAACATTTCTTTACCGTGACGCAACGGACGTGAATAAAATACTACCCACCCCCTGCTTTACCGTGACAGAGAATCACGAAGACTTGTAGAACTACCTACTCACAAGGCGTGACGTAACTAATGAACAGCTCATATGTCGTCAGCAGTTTTTGAGAAATAGCAACCTGGATTACCAAACCGTTCTTGTTTCGCTGTCAACCGCACAATGATCTTTTTGAGTTTCAACATTCTATAGCAGGAACAGAAGCATGAACTACCACTATATACTCAGTTGAGTAGTAACTGTTTCCAATGTGCCAACAACAAAGAATATTTTTCCGACTGGAAATAAAAATACAGATCTTTAAGAAATCAGAAGATGTCACCTCTTGAAGCCCTTAATTCAGAAAACCCTGTTGACAAGGTTGTCTTATGAGAGTGAACGCACTTTATATTCTATATTGTCAACAATTAATTGCATTCTCTTTTTATAAGCACCAGTAAAATTGAGGCTAAGCTAGCTGTTTTTAGCTCTTTCCATAATTTAAGACTGAATTGTTCTTAATTCTTTCTTAAATTAGTAGTGTGCAGACCAATTACTGTACAAATACATAGAAAGGTAACTTACAAGACAACATTGGATGTATTGATTGATTGAGAACCAAATGTTACAACCAAGGTGATCTCTCTTGCCTATTTATGTCTCTTACTGAAAGCGTTTATAGACAATTATGAA
Organism: Cassiopea andromeda; assembly: GCA_018155075.1. Taxonomy (NCBI): domain Eukaryota; kingdom Metazoa; phylum Cnidaria; class Scyphozoa; order Rhizostomeae; family Cassiopeidae; genus Cassiopea; species Cassiopea andromeda. Next base: position 47,292 of record WIPJ01002945.1, on the reverse strand, counting down.
TAGACAATCTTAGAGCAGTATCTAGTTTTGCTAGGAGCAACTAATTTTCGGAAATTCAAAGACAAATAGTGTCACAGCGGTCGTTGCTCCACAGGTTAGCAAAGAAAGGACATGTCATGTCCATGTGCTAGTGGAAAGCTTCTGAACTGTTTTGCGAAAATACATTTTACGGCAAGGCTTGAGGCTCACTCTTGTTCTTAACTTCTTCTTAGTTTTCCACCAAATTTCAGGCTCGTGTTCTTGTAAAATTGTTTTTATAAAAAATGTACTATTGAGATTGAAGCATTTTCAGCAAAATAAACATGAAAATAGACCGGTGGTGTTGTCACAAAACTGTTAGAAAGGGGGCTGTTCGTAAAGAGCTACTTGACCACACCCTTTATCAATGCAATTTTGTATTGACTACTCCATCTTCATAGTTGTCAGTGCTGTATGTTAATATCAACACTCCCGGCTCATACTGTTTCAAAACAGTAGTATGCAAATATAAAATCATAGAATTCAGGTCTGTAGACAGCTGAACTAGCTGGAGGAGGGGCACAGGTATAGAAGTCCATTTGAAACTGCAACACTTTGCTTTTTACATATCTGCAATAATGGATGAAAATTTCTTTCCATAAGCACCTCACAGTAAAATGGGGGTCTGGGGCTTGCTTCCAGAGAAAACTTGGAGTTCACGCCCTCTAAAGCGGCGGAAAACGCTCTTTTGTAGAAGAGAATTTAGTGGTATTCGTGATTGGTCTTCATGCCTAGAAGAAGAAACTAATCCTTCAACCTGGTTTCATTGAAGTTTGAAGATTTAGAACGAAAAAGGAAGAATCTGTGAGCCGATCCTAGAAGCAAGATATTTCATCTATGCCAGTACACTGAGTACTGCCTACCACAAATATCTAGCTTTGGCTAAATGGAATACACTCAGCGGGTAAAAGTGTCCTATCACCCAATATCTGCACTATCTTTGCAATGAGCAGGAGAATCCAAGCCCAAGAATTAAATTGCTAGAGTCTGACTAAGTTACAAACTGAACTACTTCTACCATATTGATACAAGGTTTTTAGCGTGTTTCACAACAAGGTCAGAATCTTTTGTTACATATCTATTCTGTGATGCTCTTAGATTCTAGATTAAGTTGAAGTCAATTGAGAAGTAATTAAAAGTTACAGTGCAGAGCGGTTTTATATGCAACCTGGGTGAATTATTGGGGGGCAATGCTCCTTCCCCCCAGTATCTACGAGTCTGAATACAGATGAGCTAGCTATAAGATTATATTTCCTTCAACTAGAGCAGGAATATTTTGTTAGATAAGAATAAGTTAATACATGGTATAATGTAAAGAACATGTTCTGACTGAGAGCGCTCCTTTTGTAATAATAAAAGAGGTAGGAAAAAGATATATTCTCAAAGGGCTGAGCCCCCCCCGAAATATTCAAAATTTTAGGAAAGGGGCCTGAGCTCATTCTATAACGACGCCCCTGCTCCTTACATTAATAATTAATAATCCGGAGTACCGAATACCGAGAGGGAGGGAAGAAGTAGGTAGGCTGGAAACTTTTCTAAGCGTAATAATCAAGGCCATTTATACGGAAGGAGAATGATTACTAATGTTGATTTGACTGAAAAAATTCTCAGAAGAAACTCAATACTACACATGAATTCTCGAGAGAAACAAGTGATGAAGTTTGGAGTAAGAGGGGGGAGAGGGTTGAGAAAACTCAACAACGATCGAATGGGGGCAATATTCAGTGCTAAAGAATGCTTAAACCGGCGGTTTTTATCATTAGAAATAACTTCACATGAAAGCTTTTAAATCTTGGGCCTTTGGGACGACTCAACTTAAAACTTATGCCATAAGTTTGGAATAGTTATTTCTAGGTTTATAATCAGGCGAGTGAAAATGAAAACAAGGATCCGAGAAACAGGTTGTCGTATTATTTTGTGGTTACTGGTTGTTACGCAACTCAAACTGAAATAGTTATTACATTGAGAATAATCAACCTTGAACAAAAGGTATTTGCAAAGGAAATCTAATCATACTTTTTATGGTAATTTTAAAAGACCTAGAAGCAAAATAAATACAATGACAGGACTGTAGTAAAGATTTGTTCAGATCAAACTAAATACAAAATTCCATTTTGATCTTCTTTGTACATTATATTAAGAGTAGTTATGCAACGTATCATGTTCTTACCGCAGAGCAGGTTCTTTTGTTTTAGCTGTGTATTGATTTACTTGACCTAATGCTTTAGCCACATCCCATCTATTGAGGTGTAGATTTTCGAGAAATCCAAAACTAAGATACTGAAAGGCCATCCTGGCTGTACTAATAGGCGCAGACTAACTGGGAGCTTGAGGGCACTAGCCATCCCTGGCCAATGCTATGGGGGTTGAGCCTCCTCCCTGCAAAATCGTGAGAGAACACTATTGGTTGTTCAATTCACAGAAAGCCAGGAACTGGCTTGATAATGATACTACATTGAAACTTCTGTTATTAATTTACATACTGAATCTGTTCTGTTTGTTTGGATGACCTTTTCTTTTGTTATCTTCAGTAAAATATATTATATAATATATAACTAAAAAGTATATTCATGGTAGACAATTTTCTCATTTGAGCAACTTCCCCCCTGAGAAAATCAAAAATTTACATATCTTTGCTCTCATAGAGATAAATCAGAGGGAGGCAGTGGTTCCCCATCCACCTTTACGGGATGAATTCCTAGTATGCATTTGGTGTGAAAATGCTGCATTCTGATTGGCTGGTTGCAGAGTACAGACATTTGTGATACGTTTTACCCATGTACTATACTCAAATTCGCCAATTACATTCGCTAGTAAATCCACAAAATAGAAGATTTTGATATTTGAACGGGAATTTTATGTAGAGAATATGAGCGTTTATGATCTAAGCCATTCCCTAGTTTCAAGAGGAACAGCGGTCACTCACTGCAGAAAGACAGAGTTGGTAATGCTGGCGAAGGGGATGTCAGATTAGGCCCTTCTTGAAATGTTGATCACTTAAAGGACATGGATTATGGTGCAAAGTCAGACAAGCGTCATTATCTGGAATTGAAATCATATCTGGTCTCCTTGATGATTAGTCTCTCATAAATATTGAGCTCAGGAGCGAAGCTAAGGAAAACTGTTGGCGAGGTGCAACAATTTGCCGACAAGCAGACTTTGTTCGTCCCAATTTGCCTACAAATAGGATTTTCCTTGAGTTTTATCAGCAATAGAAGGTTGACGAGCACTATTGATATTCGGTAACTGTGCCGACAAGCTAAATGTTGGGTGTACGGCACCCTCCTTCCGCACCTCCGACTAGCTACCCCCCTAGTTGAACTTGTCCTTATGGTGATAAACATTTCAAGGAGGGCCTAATAACAGCCTCTGTCTTTCTTCTGTTTGCAACCGTTATTCCTCTCCAAATCAAGAAGCTACTTCACTTCGTTTACATTCTCTATTTGATTCCAAAATCTTCCACTTTATCGATCAAATATGAGTCCAATCGGCAACTTTCACAGACTGCATAGCTCGAATCACACACCGCAAAGTTGTCTAACTTTGTAACCAGCCAATCAGGACACAGCATTTCCACACCTCGTGTGCACTAATAATTTATCTCGAAAAGGTGGATTTGTCGAGGATTTTCGAGGTAGCCGAGTATTTACCCAGTACACGTTGTTGTTTTAGCAAATAGTTTACCTAAAAAAGTTTGAGACTTCGTCAAAAATTAACTTCCTTATAGAAAGAACCATTCTCCTTGCTCTCCGAAAAACGATTACACAGTATGCTCAATTGTTTGTTGATGTCCTAAGCCTTCATAAAGCAAAACAAAGAGTAGAACTGCAAAAATTAATCTAAAAGCAATAGTATAAATCGACTGCAAGAAAACTTTAAAGTCTTGATGAGCCTTTAGCTTTGAATGTTTCTTAAATTGTTCCTAAATGTCAGAGATTCTGAGCCTTAATATTCTTGTGAAAAGCGAGCATTACCTTTGACCAAAAACCAGGAGTTCTTTCTTTTCAGAACGCTTTGTAGGCAGAGCTAAAGAAGAGGGATGAGGTCCAGAGGACTAGGCTTATTCTATTTTTCGAGGAAATAATAGGCTCCGATCTCCTTTGCTGTGTAATTGCAAAACAACATGCCTAATTTTTGGCCAAAAATGAGCATGCTTTATTGAAACAACAGTAAATTTTAGCTTAAGGGAGCGGTCATTATTTATAACTATTGGTTGGGACGGAAGATAGAATGGCTGGGTAAAGAAAATTTTTAAGTGGGGAAAAGTTGGTTAGCAAAAAATTAGAAAAGGCAAAAGGGTATGTGAAACTGTCAATTGTTGCTTGAAAATATATAATCCTGGGCAACAAAATACTTTTGTTAGATTGTTCTTCTTTGAAGTTATGGCGATTATTTAATACTTCCTCAAAAGGTTGGTTCAGCTAAATTTCAACCCCTTTACATTGCTGAGTATTGAATTTTTGAATATGTTAGAAGCATGGGTAGAAAAATGTTTTCATCATAACCCACCTCTCCTCGTTACCACCCCATGTTATAAATAGTGACCCATCCCTTAGATTTTAACTCACACTGGGATATTTTGTTTGTTAAAATACTAATGGCTTGCTCGTTAACTTAGGAAACTTTAAGAAACTTTTAGAACTAGAATATAGCCAAAAATGAAGCAACTATGATTTTTAAAAGAAGTTTGGATTGGCACCTAGTACTAAAAGTGTCTTAATTTGACGTAAAAATTGTGGCATTCCAGTACAAAAATTAGTCTTAATTAGTTTCTTATTTTTGAGACCGAAACTCACCTTATTGTTTGAACGCTGTACACTTCTGGGTGGACATAATAGCTCAACGTCACGAAAAATGTCCAATCAGATCAAAATAGCAAGTGACAAGTCTTTTTCATTCAAAAATCGTAGAAGTTGACGAGTGCAAGCAAGTCAATGTACTCTTTTTAGGAAAATTGATATTGTATAGTTTCTTAATTTTTCCTGAACAAAGTACTAGAGTTTCTTAATTTGACCGGCCTAGAACTCGTTGCTTATAAACCAGTTTCTTATAAAAAAACGTGTACTAGGCCTCGAAGCTATTAAAAGAGCGTTTTCAGCCTAAATAGTCTAATAAACGCTATTCTTGCAGAAAAGAGTGTACTAAGACAGATCTCTCGATGATCAAGACAATTGAAGATGAAGCACTGGGAAATTCAACTTCCTGGAGCTTAAAGTATTATTTTTCTGAAATCAATCCGCTTCTTTTAATTCTTTGTGGTTACGAAGAATAAAGACAGTTTCAAACCAAGATTTGCATAACAAATATCACTATGAGTAAAGCATTGCGTTACAATGTCGTCCATCAACTACCAGTTACGGCCATCGCCATCTTTACCTTCCATGGTTTTTGGTAATACTATAATAGTTAAAATCATCAAAAATTAATAACAGTGACTTTACGATACCAGGTAATAAAATTTTGACCATGGTCCACTGAAAATAGCAGTTGTAACGAGCTGTTGAAACTTATCTTTGTCATGTGGCCCGCTGTGAAATGACCGTCCAACTTAAATTGGATTTAAAAATCATAATTCGTGCATTGAAGCATGGAAGAGGTGAAAGAACGAATCTGAGGTAGGATCACAGCGCAAGGCAGTCGAAGCTGATTTCATTTAAGGTGAGGTTGAAGGAAAGGAAGAAGATTTATTTGCCTGTTCAAACTGATAAACTTTTGAGTTATTGGTCAACTTGAATGAACTTGGAATAATTAATGGCTTGCTTTGGGGCTATGCCATGTTACCACTTGATGGCGAAGGCAAGCTTTCCTAGTGATTGGTGCGATGAAAACTGTTTTGTTGCCACTTTCTGAACCAAAATATCGATAAGTATTGAACTGCTGTGCGTTTGTTATTTAGCTTTCGACTTTATCATTTATAACCACGGGAAGGTTTAGCGAAGGTACGAAAGATCACGTTAAGTAACTGGGGACTAGAAATCTGGCTTTTGAATTGCAGTGGCGGCGCTGCAAGGAAGGGACTTGGAAACATGCCCCCCCCTCAGTTGACTTGAGGATCATTTTCTTATTCGTTCGTATTCTACGACAATATTCGCTAGAAAATGTTACAGACTGGGTTAAGGGACCTCGAGCAGGATGTAATTCTACTATTTACCGTAGTAATTAATTTTTGTGATGCCATTTTGCGTCATTTGTTGCTTTGTGTTGTACTGAAATAAGGAGATAGTCTCAGTGACATGGGTTAAGTGCCTGGTCATTTTAAGACCTGGCTTCATTAAGCCCCCCTCACAGTGCGTGATTCCACCTCTGTGCATGATAATATATCTTGTTTACTTGTAACACTACTTCTGCACAAACCTTTGCCTGAATGAAACTGGGTGGTAGAGTCAGTGGCGGTTTTAGGGAGGGGCCATGGCCCCAGGCCCCGCGCGTTTGATTACCCAGAAAGGGCCCGCGTCTGAGAGAAAATTGAAAAGAAATCACAGAAAAACATGAAAATACTTTCAGTTATTTTCAAGCAAGGGCCCCGCAGATGATATCGGTCCAGGGTCCCACGATCTCTAAAACCGCCCCTGTTGGTAGTATCTACAAGGGTGACGCCAGGGGAGGGCTAGAGTGGGGTATAACCCCTGTCATAGCATGCTAGCCCCCAGTCAGAAGGTGATCCTAACATTGTTTTGGCCCCCTAGTTGGAAAGTTCCTGGCGCCACTCCTGAGTATCTACAGCTCATACAACCATACAATCTAATGTAGATATCTGGTCTGGATTTTAGCCCTACTATTGTCAAGGCCAACATATTGTTGTGAACAGTCCAGCTCCTTTCAGACGCGAAAAGATCCAACCGACTGAAGTAGGAAGGGCAGTACAAGAAAATTGCGTAACTGAAGAAGAAGGTAAAATAGAACCAAAAGAATGAGTAAAGTTGGCACATGGGACTGGATTGTCATTGCTGGATACTTCTTATTCTGTATTTCTCTTGGAATTTGGGTAGGCCATTGATCCTGTTATTTTGCATGATTTTAGATGGACTAATCTATGAATCTTTCAGCTTGTTTTCAGTAAATATGCAGTCTCATTTAGCAGATAAATCTTTTACTTTTCATTGAAGTTTATCATCAAGAGTCGTAGTTTAATATCCCAGGCCATGTGTTTACAACAACGCCTCTCAATATTGTGCAATGAGCGAGGTGTCGACGTGTCAAAGAAAAGAAATGATGGTGAATGGAATAACTTGCTGTTTCTCAAATGTTGTATCATGAAAAAGTTGAAAACGTTTAATGAATTCATGCGACAATTGCTTTTGTCTATTTTGGTTTTGAATTTACGATGTCATAGATTCCATCCTACTGAAGTTTGCGTGGTTTGTATTCCATAGCCCATACTGTGTATTTGGAGTAAATAAATAGCGCTCCAGGGGTTGCATTCGTTCGTACTGGAAGTACTTCCGATTTTGAATAGTCTGGCCGTATTGACGGCACCTTCTTTAACTGTGAGAGTACGAAAACATTGTAGGCCACCGGCATTTTGTAGACACATCCTCAAACACACCCACAGACAAACCCATCTTGAAAGAACATCACGTAATGCGAAAGCCGCGCAGGTGGATTGTGAATTATTCAAAAAGTTCCTGCTCTGTATTTTCATAATAAACTGTGTAGCATTAGAGAAGAAAACAAGCATTTTGAAATGTTTATATAAAATGCTGTTGATTGGAATTTGAGAAATGCTATTGATTCAGTTTTTAATCACATTTGCCAGTGATGATCGAGAACCATGGTAAAATGGATGACGCTAGTTCATGGGTTTTATAAACAGTGAAGAACTAAACTATTTTCTGTTTCAATTCTATTTTAAACTAGAACAGGTATCTAGGGCAGACCAAATTTACTTGTAGATGCGATATTCCCGAAGGCGATCTGTAACCTGGGCATAGGTGTTTCTTTGTTTTTACCTTCTACAATTAGTGCGTTGTTTTTTCAAATTCCTTATCGCCACTACTTTGATAGCCCTAACTCTTCAAACATCCTTCCATAGTTCTAAATATTCAACTGGCCTTTACCTAATAGTATCTAACAATTCATTTACTGCATGACGTTGAATCACACATTACTTGTAGTTCCATTCATTTTCATGACTTCGAGCATTACTGACGAAGGCGGATATGAACTTAAGTTTGTTATCAGATGTATTATTCATACTTCCTATTGGCTATTCAAAATTTTTTGCTTACTAATACTATCACCTAGCTACGAAATTTATTGCTAAGAATTTAAAACAAATAGTGTCGTATTGTCTGATAATATTGCTCTAAATGATGATGCTATGTGGAAAGCGTTCAACCCCAGTGGTGAACATCAAATCAAGGGAGTTTGTGGTTGGGGTATACGTAGAGTAACTTCCTTGTTTATCACTGTATCGACACCCGCTTGTTGAATATTTGGCCTAGTCATAGTACGTTTATTTCATATGAACACTAACTTAACTCGTTATATTTACTTTTATAAGTCTATTATTCAATACTGAGAGCCAAGTTTCTGGCCTACGTCATTTTTGTGCATATGTGACATTAAATTTTGCTGTTTATGCTGGTTGAGTACACTAATTTTGGATTGTTTTTCTACTCATGGAGTCATTTTCTAATGTAGTTTTTATTTATATTATAATTCTAATTGTGTTAGAGAATTTAAGTATTCAATGAAAGTGTAAATTTAAATTCAATAAGTCTGAATTGTCAAATGACAGTGCACACCGCATTGATGGGCATGTACTGAGACTAAGTTGATCTTTAAATTTCTTAAGAGATTCTAGAAGTTAGTGCCAAGAGCTTTTCTTTTTTTGCTTTTCAAGCATGGGAAGCATTAGAATGGTGTCTGAATTTAGAAACTTATAAGATATCCTCAGTTTGCTTCAAAATGGTATTGTTTCTGGGACTAATATCAAGGAGAGGATAGAAAAAGAAAAGGTCAATTGTTACTCATTATTTCGATTCAAGTATATGTTCAGACTTGCCTACTCAGCTGTTAATGATGTCATAATGTGCACTTGATTACATGAGTTAGTTTTAATATTCCAACTCAAGTTTTCCAAAATGCTTCCTGGCTGTGAATGCGCATTATGTTCCAAGAAGTTCCATGGTATTGTGCAAACCTCTGTCACATTCAAGGAGCATAACTGGTGTACAATTTTCTTTTCCTGTAGCACGAATGTGTTTTTTCCTGTGAAAAGTTATATAGAAGATCCTTTCTTAGGATAGTGCCTTATGTTGCAAAGAAACACAAAGCTCTATGCTATTAAAATTTTACTTTCCATCTACAGTCAAAATTCAGAAAACAAAAAAAGAAGGAAGAAACTGCAGAATCATATTTCCTTGCTGGAAGGTCCATGCAATGGTGGGCTGTAAGTACTACTATAATACCTATGTGATGTTCTTCATTGTTTTTTTCTATTGTTTTTAGCTAACTTTGTTATTGTTACCTGTTGTATTAATCATAAATCTTTAGAGCCTCCATTCCTAAGAGTATGTTTGAAGTTATTAGTTTTCTTCTACACAGTACAAACTTTTGTTACTAATGATGGTAGTGCTTGTTTTATGATGGGGGGGGCTGCCCATTGTGTGAAGGGTTTTTTCTAACAAGTATTGTTTTGCAGAATTTTAGAGAGTGATAGCCTCCCTAGCTCACCTGCTTCTGCCACCTATGTAGAGTTCATTAGTGATGGTGTGATAAAAATTATTTTTAGAATATTTATATTTTGACTGCATGGGGTGAGAGAGCATCATAAAATAGACATGTGTTCACAATTTTAGACAAATATTATCAGAATGGGATGAAATACAACCATTTGATGATAAAAAACTTGCCATACAAGTCACTGTATTTTTCTCCTGGTTTAGAACCAGACTCAAAAAGCAGTGATTTTGTTAGGAACTATGTCAGCATTCAGTTGCTTGTATCTTGATTTTTCAGATCGAGCTGAAATTTGTCAGAAATAGCCATTTCTAAGTGCTTTTTCAGAATTTAAAGCCAAAATTAAAATATTCTAAAAATAGAATTTTAATGATGTCACATAAATGAACCCTATTTCCTATGCCAACAGTTACTGCATTTATCTGATATTTTTGCTAAGTGGGATAATTTGAATGGAAAATGGTTGAATATGTCCTCACACTAATACGGCGGTGCAGTTAGCTTAGGTCCAATTGTATGGGGGCTGAAATGCATTATTTAGAAACCATTGTGGCACATGGAAAAGCATCTCATTTTTGAAATGTACAAAATGCAAGCAATTCATATCTGGGATGCTTTCAAATTTAGATTACTGTTACCAGGTTTGCTTAGGCAAGAAAGTAAATTACTGTGAAGTTTTCTATGGCGTAAGTTTATACTGAACAGTAGAAATTTACTTTGCAGAAAACTTCATAGAAATTTCTTTCTTGCCTAAGTACAACATTGTATTTGAGGTAGAACCACCTTTTTCTACTACTTGCTAGAAGGCCTGTAAACCACAAGCCCTAAGTTTGCGGAAATTGGATAATTTATCAATGTGAATGTAGCTATTTGTCATGCCAAGTTCTTGGCAGGTTATTTTTCAGTTTTTTAGAGGACCTCTAGTTCTAGATAAATATTATCTGTGCAAATTTGAAAAGCTGAAAGGATTGAATAAAGTAAAGTTGCTTAGTAATGTGCATTTTACATTATTCCACATTTGGCAAGATTTTGGCAGATATTTTGGCCCATTTGATGTCTTCCATAAGAATGCAATGAATATACCATATCAGCCATATTTACTTTTTTGCTTGAAGTTAGATGTGTTTGGGTGTTTACTAATAAATTTTTTATCTTTGTTTGTATATTTTCATTCAAATTCAGTTTCTTGCCATAGCTAGTTTACTTGTTTTGTATAGATTGATTTGTTTGCTGAAGAAAATGCTTGTAGCCATGTGCTGATGTGAAATCTTGAGCTCAGTTGATTTCATCAATTAAGGCCAAATGAACGCAAGTTTTTTCTAGTAAAGCAAATAGCAAAATTGACTTTGAGAGCATGTTTTGGTGTTTTGGCTCCTGAATTGAAGTTTCCAAAGAAGCACTTACAGGCCTCTGTGTGAAAAATATTCAGGTCAGGTGAACAATACCCTGAGCACCTGAAATGCTTTAGGAGCTTGACAGATTCCCTAGGGTATGAGGTCTGAAACTTTACAGTGATGTGTTCGCTACCGGTTATAACGTACTTCGGATATAAAGTACTAGATCTGCAGGCCCCTTGGGAGTACATTATAGCGAGTTTTTATTGTATATTCAACAACATATACAATTTGATGTTTAATCAGCAAAGTCATTGTATATAGTGAGAACCCAGAAAAGGACAAATATGCTTCATCATTTTGCGATTTATACTCAAATAAGGTCCTCGATCTGTAGAGCCAGTATGATTTTTCAGGGGAGTGTGGAGGCGCTCGCCTGCAATCGAGGACCTTTCATTGCAGGCCCTGCACGTATTGTGTCCTTTCCAGCAAGTTGCTGGCCATCAAATTTGAACCTATGATTTAACTGAATGAAGCAGGCCTTGCCATGAACAAAACTCTACGCGTTTGGTAGTTAGTGCACGATCACACTGCTAAGAAAGTCTTAACATACGCAAGCTCAGACCAAATCAAGAAGAAAGAAAAGAATTGCAAAGATAACATTAAACAATAAAAGTAAAAGCTATTCTTCATCATCAGGCTAAATGTTGGTCCTGGCAGTCAGAAGTAATTGATGATTGTGGTCAACAGCCTAGGGTGTAAACTAGGAAGATAAGCTAAAAGCCATTACCTCTCCAAATGACGAAGCATGAATTTGTAGTCACCAAACAACGTTCAAGAACACCTATTTGCGAGTGCGATCAATCGCACGTGCAATTTTATTTGCGCGTGTATGGACGCGTGCGTGTGCGATAGCATGCGCCAAATAAGAAGGTCTGATGGAGGGAGGTAAAGTGCTTGTTGTAAGACAAAATGCTTATCTTGTTAGCAAGACTTGGTTTCATTGGATATAGTGGGATTTAATTCTGCTTTAAATGTAACACAATCAATGAGTATTGCAGCAAACATTTTGCGCGAGTAAATAGAAGGAGCTAAAAATACTGAATTGTTCGCATTATTATGCAAAGCAGGATGGAATGTCATCAAGAGAACTAGTAATATGTTACTACAAATTGAAATAATTTTATTGTTATGGAGCCCTCATCTTGATCTGTGAGGCATGTACTCACTTTAGCTCCTACTACTGCTATCGAGCAGAATATTCGGCTTCCCGTACGGCTGTGGCGGCATAACCAATTGTCCTCTTTTTTTCTCTGTCTTGGGCTGTTGTTGTAGCCTCAGTCATAGACAGCCCTAGCCTCTTGTTTATTGTATTTGTCAATCTGGTTTTTGTTGTCGGCTTGATCGTTTTCCAAATACCATCCCTGTCAATAAGGCCATTATCTATGCATCTGTGTCTCATTATGTGCCCCATGAATTGCAGCTTCTGTTGCTCTATCTGGTTAACAAGACCTTTATATTCCCCGATCTCCTCAAGCACACTTATCTGATCTCTTTTCTGTCCAAATGACTCTTAACAATCCTCTGTATACCCACATCTCGCTTGAATGTATTCTAGCGCTGTCATTCTTTTTCATTGCCCAGCACTCAGATGCATATGTTGCTATGGGAAATACTAGTGATCTTAATAGTTTTATCTTTGTCCTTTTACTAATAGACTTGTCCTTCCATATCTTACTTAATGAAACTCTGTCATGTTTTGCGATGGCTATGTAACACCGCAAAGCATGCTACTTTAGCTCCACCAATCACGTTTGAATATTCATTGGAGCTCAAACTTTTGGTGTTTACGTGATGGAGCCGTTGTCATATGGAGTTACAATTTATTTGCTGATCATATATCAGCAGACTGGACAGATAGATCTAGCACAGCTTATATGCATAACTTATAATTCCCTTTGGTTGCACATGGAAGTGTTCTACACCATAATTTGGTATTTTCACTGTTTTCTGCGCCCATGCCCTCTCAGTCAACTCACATGTCTACGATCCTGGTATAAAATACGGGGTAATTCATTTCAAAGTTCAGGATAATAGCAGCTGCTAGGTTCAACCTTTGGTTATGATTTTCGTGCTCGCAGCGTAGTCCGGACACTAAGCCACGCGCTTTTCATTATTCATCACGCATAGTCAATCATTTGGTTTTCTCACTGCGCACTATCATATGCGGAGAGCTATACGCACATGTTTAGCTAGGACTATCTTTAAAAAGTATTGTGGTTTGTTAATTCAGCTTTGCAAGACCAGCTGCTCATCCAGAAATAAAGTTTGTGTACCTAGGAACAAATCATAACAGAATTAATAAAGTCCCTCAAAATCTAGACTAACAGTGGAAACGGGTCACTTTCATTTAGGGGAAGCTTTTTTGGAATCAACTTCCAAATCAATATAACGCTGCAAAACTTATAATGAATTAAAAATACAAATAAAAAGCTTGAAGGGATTTGAATGTACTTACCGCACCTGGATCTAGATTATTGAATGCTATTCATTTTAGCTGTTTTAGAAGTGGTAAGTAGTGTGGAATTGGCCCTTATTAGCTCCAGATGTTCCTCAAGCCAACTATAAATAAATTGTATAATTATAATTCTCATTATTGCATATTCTGCATGAGAATCAAGCCTTGGACTAACTCCGATCTTCTTATTTACTGAACTATATAAGACACATGTTATTTCACTATGCAGTTCTGGCTTTGTTCCTTACTAATTGGTAACTTGATGTAACCTCTTCAGTCAGATACATATTACCTGTATTTATAGACACTTTCAATTTGTATTTTTTTGGAGTATATACACGAGAAGTTTAAAAGACAGTTATTATTTTAATTTATCCGCTCCTTTTATCTGTTTACTTTTATAGATTTTGATTTTACATTACGTTAACTTTTGTGTGCTCGCTAAAGGCCAGACAATGATACACTGCCATTTATCTTGCGAGGTGTATTATTGTAATTAGACTCGGAAAAAGTTTCCACAAAATAACAAAATTATGCACGAGGGTTTTGCCCTGCGATACGCTTTTTCATTCTTCTATGAATTTGTCATATGTTAATATGCTCTTCCATTGTTGCATTAGGTTGGCGGTAGTCTGTTTGCAAGCAACATCGGAAGTGAACATTTCATTGGCTTAGCTGGATCTGGAGCTGCAGCAGGAATTGGCGTTGTTGCATACGAATGGCAGGTAAGCTTGTGTACTCGTTGTCATCAAATAGTAGGTATCCCCTTCCCCGATTGCAGAATTTGAAAATATTGCCTCCCACTTTCATCTATTAACCCCCACCCGAACTAAGTAATTTTGAAGAAAATTCAACCCCCTACTTTACTAACCTCGAGATTTTGAAGTTTTGAAAAGGATAAGTAAATAAAATGCATTAGGTTTTTGAACGCAAATCAATATTAACAAGTAAGGAAATCAAATCATACTATTCATCTTATACTTATACAATGTTAACGACAGTTTTCCGTAATTTTGAAATGCTCAAGTCCCAATACTGTCTATTGAGCATTGACCCCCATCTATTAGTATCCCCCCAATTTGATTTTTTTGCAAAAATGTTAACCACCTCCTTATTATACCACCCACTATTCGTTACTAAAGAGTATCTTGCGTTGCTCAACCGTCAAACCCTTCAGATGTGTATGCGATTGTTGCCGAAATATTCCTCGTATCTCTTCGAATTCTTTCAAAATATCGAAAGGTGGAAGCATGTTATGAAGTTTCTTCCCTCGACTGTTTTAAGTTTGTTTTTGTTCATTGAACACTTCAATGATGCCAGTGGTGGTTTTTCGTTCGAGACAAGGAGCCTAAAGTGCCCCTAAATGCCATCAAGGTGTCAAGTACTCCGCATAGTTAGTTGCCTAAAAAGCGAAATGCTTGGCAATTACGCACTTTTTTACAAGAATAAAATTGATTAGAATATTAAGGCCCAGTATCGCTGGAATTTAGGAATAATTTAAGAATAATACAAAGCTCAATTTTCATCAAGATTTAGAATTTTTGCGTATTTGAGTTATAGTACTGCATTTGAGGAAGACATGAATCTGGCAGGTCTGACGTTCGATCAAACAGTAGAGACTGCACGGAATAGACTTGCATGGCAAGATCTCGTTGGCCAATGTTCCAAATGAGACTGCACGTGATAGACTTGCGTGGCGAGATCTCGTTGACCAATATTCCAAATGAGGCTGCACGTAATAGACTTGCATGGCAAGACGTCGTTGGCCAATGTTCCCAATGGAGTAGGAGGAACTGAGACCAAGACTGCTTTTAGATTAACTTTTTCACTATCGATACAATATCTGCTCGTCTGCTCCACTTTTGTTTTGCTTTGTGATAAAGTAAGGCATCAATAAAAATTTGAATATAATCTTTTGACCTTCAGACATAGTTACATATTCGATGTTTAAGGATTATTTAAGAAAAATGCAAGGCTCAAAAACAGAACGAATATCAGAATATTGAGGTTTAGCAAAGAATTGAATATTCTTATGAAAAAGAAATGTTTACACGGCTTCTTCTAGAATATTCGGTAAAATTTAGCACCGGTGCCCCCCTGATGTTTTTTGAGAACCCGCCACGGTATGATGATCAATTTCTTCTTCAGCTCTTCAGCAAATCAACAACGTACGGAGTACCTCTCCTTCCATATTGTTACGTACAAGGCCGGGCACATCATTAGCATAGGTTAGCTTTGTGACTATTGAAACATGTTAAATCGTGAAATTCTTACATAGATCGGTTACTTTGATGGCTCAATTAGAAAAAAAAATTCCAGAGTTTTGCGTGATTAAGGAAGGAATAAGCTCTTCCCACACATTTTATCTTGGCTTTGTACAGCGAAGTCTTTGCACCATCCACCCACGTGATATCTACGTCATTACTAGCTGGTTCCATTGTTCTTAGAGAATCGAAGCAACGTGCATGATTTTCGTAATTTTGTAATTCCACTGACGTTAGCACGTTTTTTATCGCATTTTCCCCATGTGCCTGATATCGAGGCTTACAAGCTTAAATTTTTGCAGAGAATGGCACGCTTTCCCATGATGTCGTTGCTGTACTGGGTGATGAGTCTTTTCATTTCTTTTCACAGAAATTTTACACACATATAGAGAAACCAACAAAATGAAAACACGTGTTTTACGGAAAGCTGTTCTTTTAGGGGGTCGTTTTTAAGTCTTGCTCTTACGCTTTGGGTTCCTAATAGTCGTGTTATTGCTGTCCTTAGGAGCTGAGTAATGACAACTTTTTTCGTAGTGTTCGGTCCTATGCTTAGGAATCGGAAAAATTTGGCTATTTCTCGTATTTTAAGATGAGAAAGAAATCTTATCTGACCTCAATAAAAGTATTTTGTGCCTGCAAGCGCTGATCTGAGAAAAAATGTGCCCGCAGATGGAACTAGAATGTAATGGATGGTCATAAACAGATTTGGATCATAAGTGCCTGCAGGAATTTAAAATGTGACGTTTTTTGCTTGCGATTGGTGCTCGGGCGCTCGCACAAATTTAATGAGCTCTGAAAATCATATATAGATATGTATTCATTTTAGTGGACCAGTGTCGGGAATCCCCAATTGCCCCTGCATCATTTATACTAGTCATTCTTATATACAAGTTATGTAGGAAGGTTATTACATGTATTTATATACGTAGATATCACTATGAGACTCAATATAGGAAAATTAGTAATTATTTTTGAAGCGTTTTTTAGGTAAACAATTAGTCAATAGGATGCAGTTACTCATATGTTTTTCTTAATGTTTATTGGGTAGGGTAGTCGCAAAATTCGATTCCTATTGGTTGCGCTATTTTCAAAATTTCTCATTTATCATAATATAAATCGTAATATAATCTAACAGAAGATATATATATATCTACAAATAGAGAGAGGTTGTATGTCCGTTTGTGGTGGGAAGGTGGGAAGAAAATTCTGAAAACGTACACTGGCGTTTTTCTGGATTCATTCTATTCATTTATCCTCGAATTAGCGTTTGATTAGGAAATCTAGTTCCTACAACCAGTAACAATGTCCTTTTTTCAGGCTTCATGGATTCTGTTACTTCTGGGGTTCTTGTTTGTTCCTGTATATCTTCGATCAAAGATCTTCACCATGCCGGAATATTTGAAGAAACGATTTCAGAGCAAGTACATGCGAGCATACATGACAGTGGTTTCTCTATTGAGCTACATAACAACAAAGATTTCTGTGAGTTTGTGTGGCACTACAATTTTTAGCGTTTGTTAGTTTCTGCTAAATTTTTGGATCACTTTCACAACCACACTATGTTTTGGAAGACCAGTTAGAGGATGGCAGATATGGTGCTGAATTTCATACCATTTTCTACAATGTCCATTGTAGATTATTTGCATTGGACATCGTCAAAATCGGTTTGAAATTTAGCGTAAAGTTTGAGCCCGTTAGTTTCTTTTTTAGAAATGTTTCAGTGGCAAGTCAATACGCACTTACTGAATATCATTCTTATAGGTTTCTGAATATTGAGAAGTATCATTTCCCAGCGATTTGTAGTGAGCATTCAAGTGTAGCAATATCTGTATTTGAACAATGAGTGGGATTCATTTGCAACAACTTGCTAGGAGCAATATTTAAAACGAAGGCTACCCATCACTCTTAACACAACATTTTTAGGATCTAGGCCAGTAAGTCAAAAGATGAGAAATATTTTGTAATTGCTTTAATTATCACTATTTCTCGCTCACTATCTCTCTCACTATATTTCTCTCGATCTCTTTCTCGATCTCTGTATCGATCTCTTTCTCGATCTCTTTCTCCCGCTCTCTTGATCTATCTCGCTCTCTCTTTCTCTCTTACACCCTAACTGCAACCAAAGTTTATAATCCTTCCTTTTGACTTTATATGTTCATGCTTTTCATTGACGTTTTAGGTGGATCTGTATGCAGGAGGCGTTTTCATGAGAGAAGCAGTGGGCTTAAACATCTATATTTCATCGGCTGTGATCCTTGCCATCACTGCCCTGTATACATTACTCGGTATGTTGATCTACAAATCACCAGATAAAGTTGCTTGTCATAGCAACATAAGCGTGATCATGGCACAATACTCATGATGTGAGACAAGACAGCATACGACAATACTAATACGATATAGATGGATAAGCATTATAAATCAGGATAGATTTGCCTTTCAGTTTTCTCTCCTTGCGCTTAGTTTTCTGTTTATCGGAGATATTAGAGCTCTTTCTGGCGTAAATTTCATATAGGATGATATACGTCAATTTTGGATTTGTGTTTGATCAGCTTAAAGTAAACCACAAGTCATTTCACGTGAATCATATAACATGGCATGCTCATTGCGTAGAATTTATTGCAATAAATCCTGAGCTTGCATATTTCTAAGGATTTGTGTATTCTTATGTCCTAAGTTTAGCATTTTCTCTCATGGGCATGTGAATTGTTTTGTTGATCGGCCCTCTACAGTGAATTTACGTATCTTACATGTTTCGTACGGGTTTTGGAAAGTTTGGGAAAGTTATGGCTATTGATAATGCCACTTTCCAGGACCTGGAAAGTTTTAGAAAAGGATGGTTTTTCAAAATGTCTATGCAAGAGTTTTGGATTTTTGTTTGGGAAGAGTCTGTAATATTCAAGAATGAATATAAATTGATGCTGTGTTAAACACCGCATGTTTTTTTCTTCACTTTACGATTTATAATATAGAACGGTGGTGTCAAACTCAAGTTGCCAGTGGGCCAAAAGTAAGCAATGAAGTAAAGTCTCGTGCCAGACTCAATATTTATTGAAAAATTTGCTGCAACTGATATGTAATGTTTAGCCTTTTCATATGGAAATAAGCTTTAATTTTGCTTAAACACAAAATCTGAAACAACCAAATCTTAATATTACAAACACATGAGAAACTAAATTAGAAATACTAGATATGGTATAAACTACAGGCCAGATCGAATGCACATTTGATATGATCTCACGGGCCAATCATGATTACATTTCGGGCGAAAGTTGGCCCTCGAACCTGAGTTTGACACGTGATATGGAGTATAATCCAAAAAACAAATTATAAGCTATTTTAAAATTAAAAGTAACAATTTTATATTTTATGGGGTCTTAAAATACAAACGAGAATATACTTCATGGTTTTGAAAATTTAGTAATTTGGCTTTGGAAAAGTTTGGAAAGGTTTTGGAAATAAGGACTTTGTACGAACCCATATCTTAGCTGATAGGCTTGAAAAATGAGTTGACATGAATCCAGCCCGATTTTCCACAGCCAGCTGTCCCATTTCTATCATTCATGATTTGGTATTCAGACAGTATGCAGTGCTGACCTTCTTTCGTCAGTTTCCTTTTTATGTTCTTCTTTTATCTTAGGTGGCCTTACTGCTGTTATTTACACTGATGTTTTGCAATGTACCATCATGATCTTGGGTGCCATTGCACTTTCGGTGGTTGGTAGGTGGCTTCTTAGACTTCACAAAGTATAGTTTACATTATGTTTGCTATTGCCAGAGGTGTATAAGAGGGGGCATGGGAGACATAGACCCCTACCTGTGACAAGGGCGTAACCTCCCACATTCTGTAAATATCGGAAGTATCCTTGAGTCCCGAATGAACGCACATCCTTACTTATTAATGATTCGAAAAAATATCATCTTAGGAAGCATAGCGAGTCTGTTATTTTGTTGACCATTAAAGGTTTTTTTAAGAAGGCGGTTTGTAGGAAAGTAGTACGCAGCTGCTCAAAAAGTTAAGAAAGTTCAATACTGGATTTTCGAGACGTAAGAAAGTTGTTTTTTGTCTATATATTTAAAATTCTATTTATCTATGGACAAATTGTCATGTATGAGGTGTTTGCTACCCTCTAGCATTTTAACTTTTGTGATTTACTAAGGTTTATATTATTTCAAGTGTACATGGAGCTTTTTCACTTTCTAAATTGCGCAAAACATTGGAACTGAAAATTTTTGCTAAGAAAGTTTTACTTACTGGAATCGTGAAAAAGTTTAGAAAGTTTCAGTACTATGCCAAGAAAATACCTTTTTTTATAAAAACACATGTATAGGAAGCTGATAAATGGTGTATTTGACGTTGTTTGCAGTTGAAACAAGTTGTGAAACACATTCATAGCTGTTGATAATTAGAGAAGTTTTCCAACCACCCATTTCATTCCGCCCCTCCTTTAGTTGGGTTTTTAAAGCCTGGTTTCCATATCGTCGCAAACGACTGGGACGTGTACCAGTCGTATTGGGGATGCTACAGCGACGTCACCGGTCACAAATGTGTGATTTCCATTTAGAAGATTGTCCCAACATCGATGGGAACACGTCAGCGATGAATCGCGGACTTTCTCAAAAGTTGAACGCCTTTC
>WIPJ01002945.1:2930-17566 GCA_018155075.1 Cassiopea andromeda | reverse complement strand
TTCAGCAATAATAATTTTCTGCTCGTGTATTGTTCTCATGGTGACCATCAGTTTCTTTACAAGCCCAGTGCCTCTTGATGCGCTTGGCGCTTTGACATGGCCTACACTGAATAACCCACGCTACCGCGGTAGTGGAGCCACCGCTGAGTATGTTGTGAATGCTGATTCGAATATGGAAATGACAAATGCACATGGAGCTCCAGGAGAAGGTATGCTGTTCTACATTTCCAGCTTGCTTATTTTAGAATTAATTTTTCTTGTTTAGGCAGGATTCACACAGGCTCGAAAATCAAGGAGAAAATTTTGGTAGGTCCGGAAATATTTTATTTTTCAGAAAACCTGAAAGGTTAGGAAAAAATTTTTATCACAGTCTGCGATGAGTTTTCATAAGCTCTATTTCTTTAAGCGTATGAATGAGACCCGTCGAAATTCATATCCTACTTTCTTGTTAATGCCTTTCCTAACTCGACTTTCTTGTTAATACCTTTCCTAACTCTTTTTACAACTTGTGCCATGTCTAGCACGAAACCGATTCACGTTTGTTCCACCGTGTTTTAATACTGTCAAAATCATTAGCCCAATGCCTCGAATAAAAGTCCGGGACCTGTATTACAGTTTTCAACTTTTCAGGGGGCTTCTTTTCGAGAGGGGCGTTTAAAGACGGGGCCTTTATTAGATATTATAAAGTTTGCGTCAATGGCAAGTTATGGATGAAAGTAAAACGTCTCAAAATATCGACAATCTTGAACAGGTAGTATGAGCAAAGCTTAAGTTTTCGCCGGAAATCTGCATTGCTATCACATTTCCCCCCTCCCCCCTCACTCATTGTTGACCAAATGGCATGTTGATGTTTCCCTAGGAGCAGAAGAGGGTCAGTCACTTATTTGCTAGGCTGAATTTAAGGAATTGCTAGTTCTATCTTAAGTTTTTTTGTTGTCTCAGAATATTTTGTCAGGGATTGTAGTTCATCTTCCATTCCATCTTTATCAATTGCGTTAAAATCAAATGGAGTTTATAAAAGAAGGCTTCTAATATAAAGAACCTTATTAAAAGAACCGATGGAATGGGTGTGTACTTTAGAAGGAAGCGTTTAAAAGAAAGGGGCATTTACTCAAAGCATTGTGATAGTTTTTTTATTACCTACTCATGAGGATCATTGAAAATATAGTCTCCCTTTTGCACCCTGGATCTGGAAAAGTATCATTTTCTGCTCAGAAAATTCGAGAAAATCTGCGAATTGTTTTGGATGTGCGTGTATCAACTCTGTCTAGTGTCATCTGTCTAGAGTGAATCGTATATTTCAAATATAGTTTTTGTTTGTGAAAGCATAATTCGATTAGAGCCTTTTTCAGTTCTTATCTACTTGCAGAAAAAATTGGAATGTCGTTCAGCTCTGTTGTAAATTCAAAGGCTGGTTTGACCAGCAATGAAGCGGCTCTTTCACCTGCTGAACTCAAGAGAGATCGAGAAGAGGAGTTGCAAGAAATAAGAGAGTTTGAGAATCAGACAATGCTTTCAAAATGGGGACTTCGTGGGCTGGCAATATTTCTTCTGTGCACCTTGGCGTTTTTGTGGATATACTACCGCTGAAGGCTTAAATCGAAGTGTTCTGACTCGGCAGACTTGTATGAATTGTCTAAACTTTGTAAGTAACCGTCGAAATTAGCAATAGGCAAGATATAATTTTCTTGATTTTAGTATGTCTACACTTTGAATCTTAGTTAATGTCAATACGATAGAAAATAATTTTAATTATACTTACAATTAATACACTGATTGCACTAAATTATGATTGTGTTTACATGATTTAGAGTATTGCTTGTGGAGTTTGTTTGGAAATGGTTTGAGTTATTGCTTTGCATCCTTCTGCAACACTTGTGTAGGCACCATAAATCAGTGATTTCCAGCATCATAAATTAATTCATACGAAGTTGAAAATTGACAAGATAACATAAAATTGTCATGTCATACCCCTGAATAAAATACTAGAATTAGATAAAGTATTTTTCAGAAGCAGCAATATCATCCCAAATATATGGAACCCTTAAGCATATATGATAACAGACAGCCTTAATTTTATACCACAGTTGATTTATTTGATTATTTGTCATAAGAATTGAGCACAACTTTATTTGAACCTTATTACACCGCTAGATGTATAGTTGATTAAATATTGTTTATTATCAGGTGTGTCAATCGTAAAAGTCTTTTGGTTTTCTTGCAACTTATCGCCTAAATTTGTAGAGGAGGATTAAACACTTATAAAAATAAACATTGATGCTATTCTCCACTTGCTAACAACCGTCTTGCCACAAATTATCGCAATGGTAACCTGGTATATACGCTTTCTACAGGAAACTGGTTTATCAATCTAGTACTATAACGCTAGACAGCCAAGAATTTACTTTCAAGTGCCAAATAAACGGAGGGGGCCCTAATAAACAGGGATGCTGGAAAAAGTTTCGAAATTTAATTAACGGTGGGGGTCGGAATTGGAGAAAAAGCTTTGAATGATTGTACAAGGACGGAAGAACAAAAACAGGTTGTTGTAAAGCGTAAAACTAAAATATATACAGCAGTACGCCATTTTGCCATGAAAACTGGGCGTAAATAGTACTGACAAAGAAAAGAAATGAAATGTGGATTTCGTAAAAAAATTCAATTCCCTTGAAACTAATAAAGGGGAGGTCCTTTTGATTTCCAGGGGGATTGAGAGAAAATCGAAAGATTGATAAGCGGAAGGGGGACGTTTATTCGGCAGCTGAGAGTAAGTCCTTTAGAACTACAATGAAAGAGCTAAGAAACTTTAGACATATTTGATTAAAGCCGTTTCCTATCCCAACGTAATGATGAATCAAGACAATGTGAACATGATGCTGCTTTAGATTTTAGCTCTTATTGACGCATTTTGTTTGTTATAGCACTGTTGGTTTGCTATTTCAACGTTTTGGTTACGTTTTCACTATAATTTTGTTCATTATATTAAAAAGCTTTTTAAGGCATTTTATTACTAGGTCTTGAGATAGGATTCTTAAAGTAAAAAGCGTAGAGCTTTACAAGGAAACTTTGACTTGAAACAGGAAGAAACCTCTTATACTGAGCATGTTTTGTGTCAATTACATCCGACAGTGCCTAGATTTAATGGAAAATTCCGGAAAAAATTCTACAAGTGCTAAAAATGCGTGTTTGAAAGTGATAAAAAACATCGTGCAAAAAGAAATTGGAAATTTTATTTGAAAATTAGTGTTGATTTTTCTGCTGTAGCCTCCTCACAACTTCTCGGACCTTTATTTCATCTGGGATCTTTTGTGACGTCAGAGATGATCGCTGCATTTGCTCGCGATCTAAAACCAGGTGGCGATCTTAGGTAGTCTCAAATCAGTTAGTGTGTTCTTAAGCACCTTGGCGTTAGCTGGGATGCTCTGATGAACAAATTATACATATATTGAGGGGCTAATTCATGGAGGGATTTATAAACCATGATATTAGTCTCACTAGTGTTTAGCTGATCTATGGTCTTCCAGCCAAGTTCTTGAATAATCGGCTTGCAAGGTGTGTCAAAGCTACTACCAGTTACAATTCGGGCAGCACGGTTCTGCAAATTCTGCAACTGATTAATCTCAGTGACACCAGTACACCCCTAGACTAAACAACAGTAGCGAAAATGTGATTCAATAATCCCTGTGTACAAAGTCTTAAGTGTCTCTTCTGGTAGAAAGGGCTTTGCGTGCCTTAAAAACCCAACTTCTTTTGAGACCTTAGACAAGGTTATCTTAATATGCTTCTTCTAAACCATGGAATCATCTATCTGAACACCAAGATATTTAGTTTTTTTGAAAAACCTCCAGTTCATCTACCTGAATCTTTAACCTTAAAGATCCGTTTTCGCTTTTTAGGGCTTTTAGCTTAGGTTTTGTAGAAATAAGCATGGAATGAGTTTTCATGACATTTAATGAAAGCTTAGTGCCTTTTAACCAGTTATCAACATGCGTAAGATCTTCATTGATGGCCTCATTTAACAGAGAGATATTGCTAGACTGGTGGTAAACGCACGTATCATCGGCAAACATGGACATCCTTGAGTTTTGGACAGTCCTTGGTAGATCATTGATGTAAATAAGAAATAAAAGAGGTCCAAGACATGGGCCCTAAGGTACAAAAATCTTTGTTTCCTGGATTGAAGAGTCAACACCATTAACGCTTGTAAATTGCTTACGATTGGAGACATGGTATTTTTCTGTGCTTTTTATATTCTTTTCACTTTTTTCAGTATTCTTTTTTCTCTTCAGTAAACTAAATATCTTTTCAGAACTGCACATTTTCTGTGGAACTGCACGTTAAAAAAAGCCCGAATCCGTGTATGTAAGAAATTCAATAGCAGCAAGAACGGTAGACTTAAGTCATGGAGTGATAGGACAAAAAAAACTAGAAATAACATTATAAGACATAATAGCATTTATCTATCCCTTGCCTTCAAAATTCTTGTCTTCCAGATGATTTGAAACTGAGGGAAGTAACTGCAAACTGAACAGATCATTTGGCACATTAAAAAAATCTTAATGTTCTGGTGCTGATGGTATTGCTAAACATTTTTTGCAATTTGCGGCACATTTAGTCTCTCGATTGCAACTGGTGTATTCCCAGATAGCTGAAAAATTGCTAGAATTTCCCCCATTTTCAAAAGTGGTCAAACTAACGATCAATCTAATTATAGACCGATTCAGTGCTCCATTTGTTTCCAGGGTTTTCGAAAAGCTGATGTACAATCAATTTTATGACTACCTTGACGGAAATAAACTTCTTTTCTCCAAGCAGTCTGGAGTTAGATCTTTTATACTCTGTCCTAACTTGCTTGCTTAATTGTACAAGTGAGGGGAATCTTAAGATGGATAAGGGTCAGTATACAGCAATGACATTTGTTGACCGCAAAAGGGCATTTGCCACCGTAGACCACGAGATTCTACTTAAGAAACTGGAAAAGTATGGTTTCATTGGCCTTGAGAATACATGGTTCGTATCTTATCTATGTAGCAGAATTCGGTTTTGCAGAGTGAATGGAGTGCTCTCAGGGCTTGATGATATCAGTTGTGGAGTTCCTCAGGGCTCTTGTCCTGGACCTTTACTGTTTTTGATTTAAATTAACGATCTTCCATTTGCTTTGCAAAGCAGCCGAGTGACCATGTATGCTGACGATACCATCTTACCACATTCTTCCAAAAAAGTATCGTTGATCTCAGTGAAAACCTTAACAAGGACTTGCACCACTGAAGCAATGACTTTCAAGGAAAGAAGCTATCTCTCAATTTTATGAAGACTCAAGCAATGTTGGTAGGATCTTAGGAGAATCTCTGATACAAAAATTACGCCACCTACTTTAGTTACTGATGGCTCACAAATTGTGACTGTTGAGAAAGCTAATTATTTGGGAGTTCAACTTGATCAGAATCTTGTTTGGGATGAACATGCTGGATTTGTGTGTGCTAAAGTATTTCGTGCTTTAGGGTTTGTGAAGGATGCGATGAAACTCCTACCGCAGGAAGCTATTAGCCATATCTATAAAGGTATCGTTGAGCCATATTTCCGGTGCTGTAGCTCTGTGTAAGGGAGTTGTGGGGAAACGAGGTTGCTTACACTGCAGAAGTTACAAAATCGTGCTGCTAGAACAATGACAAGAAGTAGCTATGATGCATCTGCTGATGCCCTAATTCAAAAGCTATACTAGCCAACTATAGCCAACATTATCAAACGAGAAACAGTGACCATGGTCTACAAATCTTTAAATGGTCTCGTACCGGCGTATCTCTCAAATATTTTATCAAGGAACTCTACTAGAGACACTGTCTATTTGAAAAACTATGAGCCGCGCCTCTTTTCAAAGCGGCCAATTGGCAGGAATCATTTCCATATCATGGTGCTCATTTTTGGAACAACCTTGAATCTGAGCTTAAGCAAGCACCTTCTGTACTTGCATTTATAAATAGATTACGATGTTTTTCTTTTCACACGTCTTTATTGTACATTTAGTGTATTTTAAGTTTCAAAGTTTTTTCACGGCCTCCTGAAAAATAGCATTAGCTGATGGGGCTACCGCGCCTGAAAACTTGAAAATGAGATTTCAAAAATGAAAATCGGCATTTAAATTTCACCTGCAACCAGGGTTTATATCTAAACACAGCATCACTGCATTTTATTTGTAGCTCTAAATTAAACTTTGTGTTCTTTGTAATCTTTAATTTTGTGTAAGATATATGCTTGGATTTAAGGGCGCATTATCTTGGCTGTGTAAAGTTTAGGGGATAAAAATAACTGCACTCTCCCAAAAAATCTTCCTCCTTTATCCCACCATTTATAATGGTTGATCCCTTAGACAGATAATGACTTTCCTTTTCAGCGATTTCAGTAACGTAGTTGTCTACTACAACCGGCTGTCTATTGCGTATTTTTCTACCCACGGAGATTCCATTTTGCTCGAGTCAAAGCGTTTTATAACCCAGGATAATCGTTTCTTCTGATTTTCTTCTAATTTTCTATTCATATGGGAATGTATTTCACACAACATTGTTACAGAATTTTCCAAATGAGCAATTTCTATCAGCTTTCTATTGAAATTAAACTCGTATCTTGAGCTTTGAGTTATTGAAACTTCTTCAATACATTACAGTTTCTTATAATAGCAATTAAAATCAATGCTATCTATTTATATCCTTACTAAGCCTTGATTTTAACTTCCAAGTAATAATATATGGCACTTTTCTTCAATCTTTAGTATTTGACAATTACATTGATGAATCGGTATTTCATTTAATGTGAATCTTAATGTTAAGTTCCTCTTTAGTCAATAGGGTTCGTTAATGAGAAATCAAGAGATCTCTATTTTTAGAATATTTTAATTTTAGCTGTAAATTCTGAAAAAGCATTTTGAAATAGCAACTATTGACAAATTTCAGCTCGATCTAAAAAATTGAATACTGCCACGGTTCTAATCAAATCACTGTGTTTTGAGTATAGTTTTAAACATTTGAAACAACAAGAAAACTGCAGTGGTTTGTATTATAAGTCTTCTGTCGTCAAACAGTGATATTTCATCGCATTTAGATAGCATTCGCCGAAAATTGTCAACGCATGCTAGTTGTAAGGTGCCCTCTCATTCCATGTATTCAAAATATAAAGGTCTCAAAAATATTTTATGACGCCATCACTAATGAATTCTGTTGAAGCGAAAGGCAACTCCAGATCGTTGGCTCAATACACATTTTGTAGATAAGGAGGTTTTATAAGAAAGTAGTGCTCGGCTTGCAAACACGTTAAGGAGTTTCAGTACTGAATTTTTGAGATCTAAGAAGTTTAAAAACAGTGGTTCTCCCTCAGCACATTCTAGGGGCTCCACCAGAAGTTCTCTCGTGTGCATATGTGTCTACAGGGATTCCTTTGGTCACATGAATGCTTCCTTGTGGTTCCACTCAAGGAAAAGATTGAGAACCACTGGTTTAGAAGCTAATGTGTGTTGAAATTTGGATCATACATGTACAAAATGTTATGTACGTTGAGTTGGTTACTCCCCTACAGTCTCCCCTACAGCCTCCCCTACAATTTAACTTTTGTTTCTCATTAAGGTATATCATTGTTTTAAGTGTATGTGGAGATTTTTTCTTTCAGTTAATGCGCATGTGCAGCAAATTAGAACCCAATAATTTTGCTAAGAAAGTCGGTAGGAAAGTTCTGATGCAGTAAAATTCAACAAACAATAACCTACTATCTAAAAACAGACTGAATAGGTTCTTATAAAGCTGGAAAATGTGATATTTTCAGGGTGCTGTTCCTACTTGCAAGAATAAAAATTACTTCATTTTCATTATTTCGTATTTTGAAACATTTCTTGGAAATTGCAGCTGAATTATAAATTTCAAGAGAAGGTCCACGACGAAAAATATGTTAATCATAATCGATGTTAATATATACTTAGCCGATGGACATAATCGATGTTAAAACTTTTCGAGACATCATGTCTTATTCTCAGTTAATATAAAAGAGCCAATAGGAAGTTTTATAGATAAATTTGGGGGAAAAAGCAAGCGGGAAAAACAAGTATTAACATCGATTATATCTACGGGCTAAGTCCGAATCTTCTGGTATGTCGAACTAAGGGAATGTCGAATTAAATAAAGAGGAAAAGAACTCTCTAACATGTTTTTCGTCGTGGCTCTTCTCTTGAAATTTCGTATTTTGATTGAAATTGATCTATCACCTATAAAATACCATGTTCTCTGACATTAGAAAGTCAGTTAGGCCACCCACAGATCCTTTTACTATTACTCTATCATAGAATCATAGAAACAGGTCTGTGGGTGGACTAACTGAATTTCCAATATTAGAAGATATGGTATTTTGTTGTTGATAAATGAATTTCAATCACAATATGAAATAAAGAAAATAAAGTAATTTGCTTACGCCCTGAAATAATGAATTTGATAATTTTATGTATTATTTAATACAATGTACCACCAGCTCATTAGAACACGGCAAAAATCAGTTCTTTTTTAGTTCTTATTTTTTAAATGCATTTTTCCAAAAACATTAGCCTGTAGCTTCTTATTTCTGATGCTCTTGCTTGCAGGGTTCCATTGTACGTGAATCGTAAAAAAGATAAGAAAGTTTGAGTCCTGAGTCGGAAGAAACCTTTCTTGTAAAGGGCTTGCATTATCATTAGCTCTTTCTTCAATGCTTTCATATCACTTCGCATATGAATGTAAAATACATGATGTAAAATATACACTTTATAATATATATCAATCATATTATTTAACATGAAGGATGCTAATGCTAGTTCTCTGTTGTCTGATCTATCCATTGCCTAAATACTGCAACTTTGGTGAAAACAGTGAATGATTCTGAAGTACTAACACATCGTTGGCTTCCCCAGCTTAGGACACCATTTAAGCGCCATGCACCACCTGGGTTATCTTGACAAACAAACAGTCCCCCAATATCACCAAGACAGGCATTGACTCTTGTGCCTTTGATGCAAATCATATGATCAGTGATCTAGAAGCAGTCAAATCGATTGAATCAATAGAAGCATCAACATCGGTAGCTTTTTCATTAACAACGAAAATCTGTCATTGTTGACTACAAAGCTTTTTTATCTACGTGAGAGGATCAATAAGGAATCATTTCAATTTAATGGATATGCTTTTGGAAAAAACAAAGGAGGAGAAAATATCGTAAACATAATGCAGGTCTTGATTTCAACTACCAGAAAAGAAGAAAATTTACCATCGCATTGGATTCATCACACATTGTCTTCGGTTGTGCAAGAATTGAGCTATGCTGTAAGCGAAGCTTGTCGTCATCAGTACCTTTGAAGCTACCATAACCTATTAAACATTACTAAAGGAAATAACCCTTTCAAATAGAAACCCTGAATTTTTCTATTAGACACACCATTATAAACATAATTGCTTTGTATGCTCATGAGTCTATGCAACTCGCTAAGGAAAAGGCCGGTATACGTCACATAGATTGTTGCGCCTACATAAAGCTTGGAGGAAATATTATGTTCATCTATAGCAACAGGCTTTAGTGCTGCCTTTTCTCAAACAGTTATTAAGAAGCTTCTGATTAGTCTCGTAGAATGGGAGACCAGGGAGAGCTAGTAGCCCCCCTCCAGCAACTAGCTGAAGGCACTTCGTACCCGTGACAGAAGTCGGATGAAAACATAGACTGAGTACCTGAAATATAGCAACGTGATCCTGAATTGATCGTAGAGCTTGATTGTGGTAAACAAATCGGAATGATTCTTGGGCCTAACTTTATTTCTTGCTTGAGTTGTATCAAAGAAATGTCATTGTCTTTTGTCGTTGCATTGTAGAGCGGATGGGTGATAATCTGCTCTACTTCCACATCAATGTGACTGCTGTCTTGGACGCCTAACTCATACTCTCCAAAGCTGGAATGAAGAACAAAGATAGAGAGTTCCCTAAGATGATTATATCAAATAGCACAATATCTCCTTTTACTGACCTAAGGAAGTTAAATAGTCAACCAAGTGCTTCCTCACATATTAATTTTATGCAGAAATGTAATTTAAATCTTGCTTACCAAAAATGTTATGTAAAAAACTAATACTAGGGGAAAAGTACGGCAAGTTTATGTACATTCAATGAGCAAGTGTCTATGAAAGAGGGAATTTATGCAGGGTCATCGACTTTCATAGTAGCAGCTAATTTTGATCATTTTGAATAACATTCCATGACTCTAAAGCTGCCACGAAGCTGGCTCTGCTTAAACCAGGGGAGGTAGGGGATTTTGGATGATAAATTTTGCCAAGTAAAGTGAAATTGGTGGGAAATGACAAAAACATTTAAAAAAGATGGATTTGTGACATGGAATGCATCCAGCAGTAAAGAGAGAGTATAAATAAATCTGTAATATATTCTTTTTTATAATAACTATTTACTCAGAACACGAGTCTGAAATTTGGTCGAAAATTTGAAAACAAATTAAGAACAAGGCTGAGCCTGAAGTCTTGTCGTAAAACGTATTTTTTGAAAACGATGCAAAAGCTTTCTACTAAGAAATAGACATGAAACCTGAGAAGAAATGACAGCTTTTATACTTTTTCTTTGATTTTTGAACATTAGTTGCTCCTAGCGAAATTAGACACCTTGCCAACCTTATCTACTCATAACTTTTTTATAAAATTTTTTCAATAAGTTGACGAGCTTCTCAATGGCATGGGTTTTTTGAAAGGATCAATTCTAAGTTGCTAATGGTAGCAGTATGCACATCTATGATGTATTGGGTGTGGAATAGTGAAATGAAGAGACTCCTGAACATGATGCGTCAGATATACTGTTATGCCATGTGATAGATAAAATTCAGAATAAAGAAATAAGAGAGAAAGTAAGATCCCTTGTGCTTCATGTTAACAGAAAACAGAAGCAAAATTCTATGGCTATGTGTTGAAAAGATATGCGCAGGCCAAACTTCAAATAGGCAGGTCATGGCGCAGATGATTAGGGCCCCGCTATCGTCGCGTTGCATTGTTCAATGATCTCTGTCAAATAGGACGATTGTTTAAAATATAACGGATAGCCACAACAATGTTTATATTCATACTGTAAAAGCTCTATTAAGCCCTCCTCTCTATCAAGCCCCCCTCTCTCGTTAAAGTGAATGAATGAACGGGCTCTTAGGGCATGGAAAATACTGACAGATGAGATCACATGTATGAAAGAAGGCCCATACACAGAATTACTTTTGCATCCTAGAAACCTACCGAATACTGACCCTTTCAAAGGAATCCAACAAGGAAAATGTTTGCTTGGAAGAAATCTCAGGATTACTGCCTGGCTGTGATGATTAGCATGAAGATGCGGACACTATAGTTGACTAATGTGAATCAACTTTTGAAGTTGCTAGCAACCAATCTTCAAAGGAAACAATGCAGAAGGGATGCAAAAGACCATTTGTATAAAGTTTTTACCTTGAGTTAGAAACAAGACCCCTCTCTAATAAGCCCCCTGTCTATTCAGTCTCCCTCTGCGACTCCAACAAATAAATTAGCCGCCGGGGCTTAATAGCGCTTTTTTACGGTATATATTCAGATTAATATTTATTTACTCCCCAAGCCCTATCAGCTACTACAGTAAAATATTAACGGAAGTCCTTGATATAGCTATATGACATAATCAAAATAACAGAAAAGGAAAAAGAGAATGCTAAAAGCTTATGTCATTCCAAGTTTTTTCTCCAGAATAAAGGAAAGTGTTTTAGAGAACTCTAGGTTCAGCCTTAGAACGTCCAGATCCAACTGATTTCTTGTTGAGTAGTTTGATAAATGACATCAGGGAAGAAGTCTACCTTTTAAACTGTCTGTGCTGGGACAAAGTGCCTTTCAAATCACCTAAAGGGCGAAGTGACTTTCCTTCTCATTTGAGGAGCGTCTCGTAACGCATAGCTGTGGAATGATGTAAATGTTGCCCCCTATCCGACAGAAAAATTGCGGCGGAACGACAGCTATCCGGTATAGTGTAAAAGGGGCCTAGGTCATCGCGCAAGTACTACTTGAAAGCTGAAAGGGAAGAATGAAAGAGATGTGGAAGGAAAGCGGAGAGATGAGCCCAATCCAGCACGAAAGAGCTGGAAGAAAAGAGGCTTTGTGGTGCATGATAAAGGAGAAATAGACCAATGGGATTTAACAGAAGTCTCATGGAATTATATAGAAAAGATGGTGGTCATACTTTTGTTGGCAATTGTCAGAAACGAGACAGTTGAAGCTGAAGAAGGAGGACAAAAACAAGACGGAATAGGAAATAACAACAATGATAAAGCAGAATGAAGATAAAAACAAGAAGAAGGAAAGAAACCAGATAACAATATTGAGATAGAAGAAAAAAGACATAAAAGGAAGAAGAAGAGAAGAAAACAAATAAATATATAAATGAAAAGAAGAAAGGCAGGAAAAAGAAAACAATGAGACGGAAGTAGACGCTAATGAGGAAGAGGAGAAAGAAGAAGAGAATTAGGAGGAGAATTTTGAAAAGTTTACCTTACTGTAACTGCATATGCAAACCCTTGCAATCCATCAATACAGTGTGCTGCTGATAAAACCCATTTTGATGAAATAAGAGCTCCACTACAAAGATGTCTGCCATTCAGCTTTATCACAGCTTGCCAGGGTGATGATCCTTTCTTCGCAATGTTGCTATCTGTATTGAAGTCAACTTGAGAAACCCCGCACGAGGCTGTAAATATAAAGCAATTGCTAAAAATTTTAGCAATATTTGCAATTATTTATTAGAATCTCATTGAATATAGCCAGGACTTGTACCTTTTTTCTTTTTACCAAACAAGACAAGCTACAACTACAGAAGCAAAGACCAAGGCCTATTCCAGTTCTCACTCAATACGGGAAAGCAGAAAATCAGATAGTTCCCACTGCAGTTGAGAGCTAGATGATAACCTGCACACGTGAATAATCTTACTTAGTCTACTGCAAATACATTGTCACGTCTGAATCAATGTTGTTTTCTTTCTGACGGTTCTAACATTACGATAAAACTCTAAATGCAAGCATGATTCACTCACGTTCTGGGGAGCATAAATTTCTGCAGGTTCCTTTACAATTTTCTTGCAGCCACTCCCGATTCCATGAATATGAGCAAAGTAGTTTATAGATGAAACAAAACGAGCTCTTGTTTATACACTCTGCAAAAACGAATCAATTCAGCGTACATGAAAACCATCAGAGCTCGGTAGAAATCGACAAAATGAGGTATGGTTTCAATCAATTGAAACTTCAGTGAAAAGCTACTTCACAAAAGCAATCAGCTCGAAAATATCTCAAAGTTAGGTGGAGAGGTAAGGCTGTTTTTTCTATAATGGCAGGTTTGTTATAGCTGCATACCTTCGCACGCCACAAATGCTGACGTGACAACCAACACGATGAAAATGCACTTCATTTTCAACTTGCTCCACAAGTAAATCCAGCAGCAAAGCTATGATCAGTTGAGCTTGTGTTACCTTTGAAAACAACAGAAAACTAAATCGTCAACAGAGCAGAAGGCTGAATAAACTCAACCAGCAAACGTATTAGCTAGTGCAAGAAGGCGTCTGAAAATAGGCCAAGAGCCAGTCATTCCGTCTTTCTCGTGTTTACTTTTTAATATGTTTACTCTCCTTACTTATTATGTAAAAGGGGTGGTGCTGGGAATTTATAGAATGGGGGCTGGCTATTCCTACGAAGTCCAGTATAGGTAATAGGGTATTAGAGCTGCTATAACTCCTAGAAAAGAGTTCACAATCGTCTGACGAGGGAATAGCATGCTTCAACGAAAGAGTTGTAGCCCATAACCCCCCTTACGACATTTTTGCTGCATTGCTCTGCACAATTCTAGAGGGAAAGTGCAATAGCTTTTTCTTACTTAATGTCTTACAAAATGTAAGTGCAGCCCAGTAGGATTAATTTGCACAACGTTCACATTCAAGCTGTGTAAATCAAGTGAGAACAGTTAAAGCATCTTGACACAGGCATAGACAGTACACTTTTTCATCAGTTTGAAAGAAGGAAAGTCGACGGAAATCAGTATGTTTGAAATTTAATTCTTTGCCTCAGTACTTGAATAAATTTCGCAATAAACACTTTCGGCATCTGCTGCCCATTGCCACTGAAGTTTATGCAAATCAGGTGAAGCAGTGGTGGAGTACAGAAACTCTAGCAATGGGGCTGTTTATAGGAAATATATGAACCATCCTTTTGACCACGCCTATTTTTGTATTTATGACAATAATTTGCTTTTTCACTGGTGTGAATGTGAAGATATTGAAGGAAAGAGAAAGCCAACATAGGTTGTAGCAATCATCTACCAAATTTTTGCTTACCGGCTTCATAGCTAGAGTTTCCTGAATGGGAATGTTATTTCGAGATCCCGGGATTTCTGAACCTAATGTGTAGTACCTGATAGCTCCCCCCGAGACCTTGAAATACAGGGCTGGCGTCCGGCGAGACATAGTCTGTCTCATGGGTAGGGGGGCTCTTTAGCCTTGGTTCACAGCCTCCCTAGAGATTGTGTCTCAACAAAAACACCGATGGTCGTGCAACCTAAAATTCACTTCTCTTATACAAATGTATAATG
>WIPJ01002937.1:200214-232438 GCA_018155075.1 Cassiopea andromeda | reverse complement strand
TGAAAACAACATACTATGAGAAAGCACGTGAAAAGCCTATTTGAAACTTAACTCTTCCCTCACAAGTTTGGTACCTTTCTCACGCTGAAAGAATGGAGATTCTTAATCTAGTCCTGGAGCTGTAAAAAGCGAGGCTCCTATTGAAATATCCCTCTAAAAGAGGCGAGCCTTGGTCCGCAAAACAGTCTATACGGTCAAATCTCTTATATAACAGTCTCATCTTATTCAAGATGAGGAAGGCCGACAATTTTTTTAGCGCAAATAAGAATTTGATATAATAAATGGAATGCAGAATAGTTTAATTGTCTGAAAACACTCCTGGAGGCAGTCAAGCAGTTCGGGAATTGCTGTGAACGAAGAAACAAAACGCGATTCATGGATTCTCTTATTGTGAACGCGCGCTGGGGAGGATTACCCAAATCTGTGCAATAGTATTTGGCCGCTGTGAGTTTCATATGGGATAATTCCCTTTTGGAGAATTCCCACCTAGGAAATCTCCCACGCTGAAGTTTCGCTACCAAAATTTAGGGTGGGAACATATGGTGGAAGCATTTTGAAAGGAAAGTTTAAGGAGGGAGAGTTCGGGGTGGGATATTTCCTAGGAGGGAGATCTCCAAGAGGTAAATGTCCAGCGGTAGTTTCCAGGGTGGGAATTTTCTGGAAGGGAAGTTTCCTAGAACTTCATCCTACAACGAGCATGCCTGGCCATGGAGTTACTATATTATCTAAAATACACTATATTATGATATTCAATATAACAAAGTATTCATTATTTTATATTTGATTTACAAACCTTATCTTGTTGGCCATTTTTATGCGGATTGAATGCAGGGACAAAGCTAAAGGAAATTATTGGAGGGGTGGACAGCCCAATTTGCCGACAAAAATACTTCCCTGGTATTTTACTAGCACTATTGATGTACTACAAATTTGCTGACAGGTTGAATGTTGGGGGTGCAGTACCCTCCACACTCCTAATGGCTACGCCTCTCCTATGGCTAATATTATAGTGAATACCATCCATCCATCCATCTAATCCAAGGACCTGTATTGGATTGTAGGAAAGCCTAGTGAAAGCTTTTGAGCTAGTGCAATGCGTTTTAGCAACTGAAGTAAACGTTTCTTGTTTATAAAAAAGTGTTTTATAAGATAGTAGTACTCATCTGCTCAAAAAGTTAAAAACTTCAGTACTGAATTTTTGAAACTTTAGAAAGTTTTTTAGTGTTTATGTATTTAAAAGTCGATTAATCTGTGTAGAACATATTATGTATGTGATGTGAAATACCCTCTAACAGCTTAACTTCTGTTACTTAGTAAGACTTATCATCACTTCATGTATACATGGAGCTTCTTCACTCTCCTCTAATGTGCATGTACAAAACATTGGAGTCTTACGAAAGTTTGATACTGCAATTGTGTTAAGGTGAAGAGAGGTTCATTAGTGAGTAAAAAACACTTTCTTAAAAAAACGTGTGCACGTTTTCATTTATAAGAAACTAGGATAAAAAAAGTAATCAAATGAGCATTTTTCAACTGGATTGGTAACAGGGACGAAAGGGTACTGAAGAATACAAGTGAAAGGAGTGAGTTGAAAAACTACCCCCATGGGCTAAGGATGCTATTACATGCTTACGTCAATGAAAATATAAGTTTCTCTTAAACTATAACTGAAACTTTCTTAACCTGTTCACGATTCTGATATTAAAAATCTTTCCCAAGGCCTTACTTTACACATGCCTATTGATAGAAAGTGAACATGACCTACGCCAAAGCTTCTTACTTGTTTTTTGCAAGGCCCCCTCTGGAAACAGAAAATATTTCGCGCCTCTCCGCTCCCTATAAATAAAACCATTGTCTATGAAAATTGTATATGTTTACCTGTTCCTCAGGGTCATACAAGTTTCCTCTAGCATTGCATTGCGCCCCCCTTGAGGAGCACACCCCACTATTTGAGGAACGCTGCCCTGTGCATATTTGAAACAATAATATGTCTTATTCCATAACAGTAGGAAACTGTTGGAGAGCAGCCAATTTATAAATTACATTTTAAACAAAGATAACTCGAAGTTGCAATACACATTTAGGGGACTATATTCTTCCTATTATTGCTTGCTTGTGACTACCCCTCGTTGGTTCGTTGAGGTTCCACTGTTGTCTTATTTTACGTGCAGAGGACACGGAGCCCGAGATACGCGCTGTCTGTAGACTCATTTCTGACTGACTACACAAAACAAACTACACACATATATACATAATGTTGCTAAGAAACGAAACAATGGGTAATGAATTGCTGTTGACTGGGTGACTGGATTTGCTTGATGTATGTGTCAAAATTGAATGGATGAGTATGGTGGCCCAACAGTATCATGATGTTTTGTTCCATCCATGAAATAATGTAATTGCAAAAATATTCAGTCAAAACACAATAAAGCTTTTTACTGTCCATGAAAAATATTCAGTTAAAACAGAATAAAAGTTTTTACCGTCCATGAAATAATGTAATTGCAAAAATATTCAGTCAAAACAGAATAAAACTATTTCCCGACCATGAAATAATGTAATTGCAAAAATATTCAGTCAAAACACAATAAAACTTTTTACTGTCCATGAAATAATGTAATTGCAAAAATATTTAGTTAAAACAGAATAAAACTTTTTACCGTCCATGAAATAATGTAATTGCAAAAATATTCAGTCAAAACACAATAAACCTCTTTACCGTCCATGAAATAATGTAATTGCAAAAATGTTCAGTCAAAACAGAATAAAACTTTTTACTGTCCATGAAACAATGTAATCGCAAAATATTCTCAGTACACTATAAAGAAAAATTTGGGCGAAAACTTCATGATACTGATGGGCAACCATAGATGAGAAAATGGCCTTGGCTGCAATGTTTACGTTCACTACACAAATGCAGCTCACTTTCTGAGCTGGAACGCACTAGTAACTTTCTCCAACTAACCTTTGTACAAATCCATGGAATATAAGCACTTATATACTTCATATCTTAGTTGTTAATTCTGCATTATTGTTGATTTTTGTACATTAGCTTAATTTTTTCAGGTATTATTGCAGCTTAGATTATTTAGTGAGCAAGTATAGCTGAATGGATATTGTAGATAAACAAGATTGAACAGAAAAATATTTAGAACATAGATATAAACTTTCTCAACCATCAAAAGTCCGATATTGAACTTTCTTAACTATTTGAATGGCCGAGCATTACTTTGCCATGAATTACGTTCTTATCAAAAATATTTAAATCTTCTTTCAATCAAGTGCTACTTCTATAGTTAACATATTTCACTTCTTTTGTGCGGTATTAACCTTCTTGGAATTAAACAATTACTTTTCAAAAAAGCATATCTCACTTCCTTTCTCCATTAGAAACAGTCGGGAGGGATGCACATTCGGGGAGGTATAAAATAGCTTGATACTTTCAATGCTTAATTGTGTGTGTGTACCTTAAAGATATGGAAAGACCTAGCGTATCAGGTTGGAGAATGCTCAGTTGGTTACTTCTGTTATTTTTACTACATATGTTGCAAAGATACCCCCTCAATTTGTTTCGGGAAAAACACTCCCTGGTTTTAGATCACATGTTAATTAGTATCGTGTAGAGTGGAATATGTGAGTTAGTGTTGTGATCGTGTAAAGAGAGTTGGCGTGATCAATGGCGAAATTCAGTTAGCAATGTTATATTATGTTTTTATAAAATCATAAAAATCATAAACGGAATATTTAATTCTCTCAATCTGGCCCATAATTACAACAACATATGTTCAATTTCGTACAGACTTATTACCAACTATTTCACCTCCATGATCAACTATCCCAATAACCGAATATTTGGCCGTCCTTAAACAACCCTAATGTGCACTCGCGGGTAAGGACAGACTACTATTTTTGAAAGAAGCACTTCTGGCTCCATTGCACCAGCAGAAAAATTCAGTATGGGTGCACATTCGTTGAGGTACGAAAAGGCATAACACTTTTAATACTTAAATATATGCATGTACTTTCGGGTATGAAAAGGCCTTGAGTTTCCAGTTGTAGAATTTTAATTTGATTATTTTTATTGTTGCTGCATATGCTGACTTTGGTACAGATTCATAACTATTTAATCTCCTGGATGAACTATCCCAATAACCGAATACACGTTTTTTCATAAGAAAGTTTTTCGATCAGTACTGAAACTTTCTTAACTTTTTCACGATTCCGGTATCAAAACTTTCTTACGATTTACCATCTATTTCATCTCCATGGTCAACTATCCCAATAACCGAATATTCGGCCGTCATTGAATAACCCTAATGTGCACTCTCAGGTAAGGAAAGAATTTGAGCATAACTCCCTATTGTCAATTAGAAATGAATCGATTTCATCCTGATCAAAATGAGAAACTCTCTTGGTAAAAAGAAAGGTCTCCTCACCTCTGGCTAAGCTTGACGCAGAAATCTGAAATGGAAAAAGCAATTGCTGTAGTAACCTCTCACCACTGCTTTGACTAAACTCGAAAATAGAAAGCAGTTCGAGATCTTCAAGTAGTAGAGACATAGTACACGATGGTGTACAATTGGTTCACATGTGCGTGTCTTCCGTGTTTTTTTTGAGATTCAACAAGTGTCTGTAAGAATGTGCACGTGTTTGAAAGATTGTACGCTTCGTGAAGTTGCATGCGTGCTTGCAAGATCGTGCGTTTTTGAGATGATGTGTGTGTTGGTGAGTTGTACACGTATTCGTGATATTGCGTGTATACTCATAAGATTACACGTATTTGTGATTGCATGTCTTTTACTTTATGGGTGTGGGAGCTCGTCAGATTGTAAGTGGATGTGTATGTGCATGTTGAAGAAAGACTCTGCAACGAATATGATGTCTTACCTCGGCAGCAAACATTACAGCAATTATCACCAATAAATACATCTTTGATTTACAGCATCAAAACCTGTTTGATAAATAGATAGAAAATCTATAACCCGGATGTACGTGTCATGAAAGAAGATGGGATTTATCTAATAACTTTGAACTATCTTTTTCATTATAATTCAAAGTATACTTCTATAAAATTACCCTGAAGTCA
This sequence comes from Cassiopea andromeda, assembly GCA_018155075.1. Lineage (NCBI taxonomy): Eukaryota > Metazoa > Cnidaria > Scyphozoa > Rhizostomeae > Cassiopeidae > Cassiopea > Cassiopea andromeda. The sequence continues at coordinate 227,352 of WIPJ01002937.1, read as the reverse complement.
GCCCGACTTTCAATGTGTATGCTTTTGCATAAACGAGTGATTATAACTCGAAATATATGAATAGCTGGGAAAAAAGTAACCAAATTCTTTTGCCTAACAAAAGTTTCATGCAAAATACTAGTACAGTGCTTCAGCACAATTAAGCTGAGGGGGCAGTGGTGATTTCTAAAAATTTTAACAAGGGGACTCTAGGAGCTACCACGCCTATATTTTGGGTGTGACCTAGCTGCAACTACGCCCATATGTTTAAAGACGCAACTATGATACTGTCTGAATTACCATATAGCAGTGAATAATTAATCATAGCAGTACAAAACACTTTTGAAGGAAGATCAGTAAACTTAGAAAAACAAAGCCAACGCAAGAATTTTTAGGGAGCTGAGCCCCTCAAAATTAAGAGTAATTTTAACAAGGGAGGCTGCACCTCCCTGAGCCCCCTACGAGTCACCCCTGTGAAGGGGTTTATTTAATCGCTTTCTACAAAAATAACTAAAAAAGTTAGAAAATATTAGAATCTTACTTAACAAATGTTTGTTGGCTTTGATAGCGATACACGATCTTCCTCCAAGAGCTGCTTTGTCTGTTTGTGGTAACTCCAAGGGTGTGCTTCGGTGCTTATATAACGCTTCCAAATACTAATTGCCCTCTAAATCTTCCTGTTATTGTTTTGATTTTTCGGAAATAGAACGCTGGTCGCCACGCACTTTCACATTGATATTCACATTATGACACACATTGTACAGTTTTTCAGTTCCATCATTCACTTACATTATCCTGTTTGTTCCAATGCAGCCCACGCTTCCACGCAGATCGTGTTGATGAAAGCACATTCTCCCTCTACTTACGCTTCCATATTACAAGTGCATGTTCATACTTTTTCATTAATTTACTGCTATCCTGGATAACATGCTTTCATATCACCTGGGCCAAGTCGCTTTCCATATACTCTAAAAGCTCTATTGAGTTGAGGGGGGCTCTTTATTTTTGGAGTCTTAGAGGGGAGACTTTATAGAGATGGGGCTTATTAAAGGGGAGACTTAACAGAGAGGGGGCTCATTACTAACTCAAAGTAAAATCTTCATAAAAAAGTCCCTTAGCAGTACCTCTGCACTACTTTCTTTGAAAAATTGTTGCTAACAACTTCGAAAGTTCATCCACATCAGTCAACCATGCTGTCTTCATCTTTATCTGAATGTTCAGTGTCGATTGATAACCCTGAAATATCTTCTATATACACGTTTTCCTCACGTTATTTAATAAGATTTATCATCATTTCAAGTCTACATACAGCTTTTTCATGTTCTGTTAATGTACTTGCCCAAAGCATATGAATTCAAGAACTTTTGCTACGAACGTCTTAAGAATGTGTCGATACCGGAATCGTTAAAAGTCAAGAAAGTTTCAGTACTGGGCCTAAAAAACTCTCTTATAAAAATAACACGTGTACCTTCAAGGGCTGACTAAGCCCATGCAGAAAAAAACACAGTGCAACCAAAGGGAAGAATTTTCAGATAAAACTAGAAATCCCCCAACTACCAACCAAAACTAGTTCTTGGACAAAAATGTGTAGAAACATTGGGGCTAGAGCCACCGTTGCCCCACCCTCCTACTTACTTCGACTGTTGCTGTTGCAATGAGCAAGTCAACAGTACGCAGCACCAAAATCTAAAGCTATTAATATCGTGATTCCTTTAGAATTGAGACTTAAGATACACAAATCGTCCTCCCTCTGTGCATTTACTGCGAATTAGCAACAGAAGCTGTGTTACTACTACTTAAGCTCATCTACTATTCATACTTCAATCTAAAACACAAAACAATAACAGCAAATAAAACACCAATTGAACACTTTCGCACCCTCACACTTTCTCTCATACAACACACCCTAAAACTTTCTCTTACATAACACACCCTCAATCTTTCTCTCACATAACACACCCTCAATCTTTCTCTCACATAACACACCCTCACACTTTGTCTCATACATCGCACCCTCACACTTTCTCTCATACAACACACCCTAAAACTTTCTCTTACATAACACACCCTCAATCTTTCTCTCACATAACACACCCTCAATCTTTCTCTCACATAACACACCCTCACACTTTGTCTCATACAACGCACCCTCACACTTTCTCTCATACAACACACCCCACACTTTCTCTCACATAACGCACCCTCAAATTTTCTCTCATAACACACCCTCACAACTCCTAGAAATCATATTTTGATGAAAAATGCATGGATAGCAACATCAAAAGGAGTTAAGTGAAAAGAATAAAAAAAGGTAGAAGGAAGTTGTGATTTTGACCTTGTGAAATGTGGCCTGTTTCTGGTGCTCCAAAGACTGTTCTTTTGTGTACGATGGCGTTGCGTTGAAAGATTGAACGGTCTTAATAGGCGTGTTTTTGTACTGTAATTTGAGCATAAAGCTCCCAGAACCAAAACTAAAGAAGAACATCTTGAACTGGCAAGCTCTTTCTGTTGAGTATTCTTGGACCAGATCTAAAATGCTCTTCATCACAATTTTGATTATAAGATATGCTATTAATTCAAATTTCCCAAATGAAAAACACTAGGCATGAGTGAATTTCAGCCACGTATATTTAGCTCCTAAAAATAAGTGAGAATGCACATCCTGTATTTCAAAACATCCGCGTAGGACTTGGTACTAGAGAGAGCCGAGAGAGCAATGGGGCACACCCTCTTTAAATTCAGTAGAACTTCGGGTTAAGTGTCCCCTAGCATCTTTCCGTATACACGATCACTAGAAGGAATATCAAATCGGTATCATTCTATAAGACCCCATTCACACGGATTCATCTTCTACCACATTCTTGACCGAATCAGCTGTCAAAATTTTAGATTGTTCACAATACTCCGCTCCGCTTCATCACGTCACTAAGCCTTTTGTTTAAAGGAACTTTTCATGGCAACTGTCACTGCTTGAAAATTGATTGATGCTCGAAAACAAAGCTGACTGCAGCTCAAAGAGAGGTTCCGGAGCGACAATGTATTGGATTCATGCATTCACACTAGGTCAAAAATGATCCGATATCGAAAGTAATCCGATACATACCACTGTTACAGCGGAGTGATTTCACTCCGCAAAAGTGATACTGAACGTATTGGATTCATCCCGTATAGTGTGGATGGAAGGCCTATCTGATGTAGGAAGTAATCCGATGTGTGATGAATCCGGTATAGTGTGAATGGGGCCTAAATGTTTTCTCTTGAGAGCTTCCTACATTGTTTCTATTTAGATTAATTAATTCAGTATCTGAAAGATCTTTGTATAAAAACACCGCACGATAAGTCCTTGATTGCCAGTGAAGAGGCACCAAGCCTCAGAAAAACAGACCTCGAAATACGCACAAATTTATAATATCAACAGGCCAGCCTCAGCAGCTATCTGAAAGCTTGTGTATAAGTTTGTGATTGTGTGGTTTTCGCTGCAAAAATATATAAACATGCAAAAAATACATGCAAAATGTATGCAATGTAACGAAAATACGAACGAGCAACGGTAAGCTCAAACGAAATAATTAGATATACTTACTAAAGTCCTGGGCATATATAAACGATTGCTGGCGCCACAAAGTCAAATAACCTACTTCTCACTCTGATCAACAACTTACTTCTCACTCTTATCAACAACCTTAAAGCGTGCTCTATTTTTTTCAAATTCATGCGTGGTTTTTATGCCTAGCTTACTAACGCAAAGTGTCCTTTGAAAAATTTTCAAAATTTAAACAATGGTGTCCTTCTCCTGTGCAGCAACAGCGAAGGTACCCATACGAAAATGCACCCCCTCCCCCCAACCTCGAAAACACCTCAAAAATTCGTGCTTCAGTGAAAGATAAAACCTACTCAGGACACAAGAAGAAAATGTGGCTTTGATAAACTGAACTCTCTTTATCAATGATGCAAATAAGTTATTCGATAGAAAAATGCTGAATACAAAAAAACGCAAAATGAACGATATGAGTTACTATCTTTTAAGTCAACAAGATGAGCTTGCTTTGTCAAATCACTCTTTGTGTGTACCAGAGGTGTCACCACCATCTAGTAATATTGGGCGAGGAATGCATTGGCAAGTGTCGCAGTTATTGGAATCCTTTACATATCCATAGATGCAATCCATAGTGCACGCGATTTGGGGACACAGCCAGTCACTACTTTTGCATTTGCAGATCTCGCATCCATTCTCATCCACTGCGAGGCCTCCTATACAATGCAAATCGCACATAATCTTTGGACACGTAGACTTCAATGCTATATCATTCTGACTGGACTTGCATTTGCATATCGGGCAATTATTCTCAATAACCTCGTAGGGTCCTTCACAATTCAAAGGGCACCTAACTTTTGGGCATTTAGACTTCAATATCAAATCATTTTTAGGTTTGCACCTGCACGTTCTACATCCATGCTTATCTTGTGCGTAGCCATACAGGCAAGGCTTCGGGCACTTTGATGGAGAAAATGATTCTGTGATTGAACAGTGGCAGTAAATGTGGTCATTACTTTTCTGTATACATCCTTGTGAACAGATTCTATGGCTCTTAGAGGAATCAAGGACACATGTGCAAGGCTTGCAGTCACTTTCCAATTCGGAATCTCCACGTTTTCCCATAGGGGATTGAACAGGGTGGGATGGTACCTGGTTTGGCTCTTTGAAAATATTTTCCCGCACGCATGCACATTTGAGCTTTCCAGAACCATCCTCTATCATACGCTGGGTATAGCCAAGTAGGCAATCCAATTCAATGTCTTGCGGGCATGACATGGGAACTGCAATTAAAAACGAGAACTAAATAATTCGTTCATCTCACATGAGAATGCCTGATGAATATATTCACTACACTATTTAAAACACACTATGTCATATTATTCAATACCACATAGAGAGGAATCCCGATATAACGAACAACGGATGTAACGAGCATCCCGGTAAGTATCTGGTCCTTTGGTTTCTGCCTATGAAACTCCTTGCAAATTCTCTCGGCATAACGAGCGCCTGATTTAACAAAATGTCGATATTACGTAGGGGACTTACGTCTCTTCATGATAACAACCCTTGATGTAACGAACTTATTTTAACCACAAGACAAAAGTAAAGTGATACAAGCTTAGAAAATGTTGCAAACTTGCAATTTTTACGATACACAAAATGGAGATAAGATGCATGGAAAACTTAACAGCTTTTTAAGGATCTATGACATTTTCATGAACGAATCCAAGAAAGCGTTTCTCTTGCTTCTACTTTTCCTTTTCTCACTTCTTCCCTGTTTGTAAATACTTGTCAAAGTTCAATTTATGTTATTATGTTTGTTCTCTCTCTCTCTCTCTCTCTCTCTCTCTCTCTTTCTCTCTCTCTTTTTCTCATGTTTTGTAAATTGTATACTCAGTTTGTAAGTCCCATCTGCGGTGGGAACTAGATGACTTAGTGTCTTTTCCCGCTGTGGATAGGACCTGTAATGTATCTTAGATGTAGTTTTAGTTGTTCTTTCCATGATAGACAAAAATATCCAAGAAATAGAAGGGAATAGCAGGCCAATTTGATCCCAAATTTGTAGAAGAGCGCAGAATGTTGTGGGTAGGATTTTCATAAATAGCATTTGAATCGCACATATTTGTTTTGAATAAAATGCTCACAGAAGTTGGTAGAAGCCTACACAAGTCCACACAAGCGTATTGAGGTGTGAGTGCTACTGAAATTGCTCACTGACATTGGTCGATAGAATGGATATTCAAAACCAACTGACATCATAAAACACATGAAAGCTATGGCAGTGCATGATCTCTAGCGCTAATTGGTAGAGAACTTGAAGAAGAAGAACTGCTAAACTACCAAGGGTAATTTGGGGCAAAATGAGACGCTTAAGCAAATATTCTACTCTTGCTCAGCTAGGAACAGGTGAATGAGAGAAGACAGCATCCATATGCTTTCCTTAACATATAAGATATACAACAGCACAGCAATTTCTCCCTAGCATTTTCATAACTTGAAAGCTTGACGCTTTTCTTGAAACAGGTCTACCGTCACCTTTTGCCCACGTGTGGGGTAAATGAGATACTTCATAAGTTTGTGATAATTTATGATAATTTTCAAATTTGAGAATCTATGCTGCTTTGCTTGGCAAGCAACAAACCTCTATCCTCGAACACTAAACTTTTTTAGCTAACTTTACCTTTCCTTTTAATCGAAAGCCCAGGCTTTCTCGCTGCTTCTACAAAAACCTAATCATTGAGAACGGTAGCAAACAATATATGTATAACACTGTCCAATTTTCCTATACGCAAATGTGGTTTCCGACCGTAACTTCTTTTCTTAAATCCAATTTTCAGAGTTCATTATTATAGGATTCCTCTGTACTATTCCTCATTATATACTTGATTTATAGGCCATTATATAGTTGATTTATAGACCTCTTAGGAAAGCTCAGTTAAAGCTATCCAGTCAGAGCAATGGGAAACATAATAGAAGTTACGGTCTGTAAGAAGCCTGCTGGTTATAAACTTGCGCAGCATCAATACCATGAGGTATCAAATGAGCATACTCCAACTGGATCAGTAAAGGCACCTAAATCTACAAGCCAGAGGAGCGAGTCAAAACAACAGGGCTCTTGATGTGATCCCAGACAACCTTTCGTGGGCATCTTTTAAGAGAGGCTTTCGCTGCCTTCACCAATGCAAACAATCCCCTTTCCAATTACGCAATAGTATTAATGGTACCTAATTCAAACTCTATTACAACACAATTACATCTGCGAAAGTAGACTACTGTTTTTGAAAGAAGCACTTCTGACTCCATTGCAACAGCAGAAAAATTCAGGAGGGGTGCACATTCGTTGAGGTACGAAAAGGCATAACGCTTTTAATGCTTAAATATATGCATGTACTTTCGGGTAAGAAAAGGCCTTGAGTTTCCAGTTGTAGAATTTTAATTTGATTACTTTTATTGTTGCTGCATATGCTGACTTTGGTACAGATTCATAACTATTTAATCTCCTGGATGAACTATCCCAATAACCGAATATTCGGCCGTCGGTGGACAATCTTAATGTGCACAGGGTAAGGACAGACTTTGAGCATAACTCCCAATTATCAATTAGAAATTAATCGATTTCATCCTGGTCAAAATGAGAAACTCTCTTGGTAAAAAGAAGGATCTCCTCACCTCTGGCTAAGCTTGACGCAGAAATCTGAAATGGAAAAGGCAATTGCTGTATTAACCTCTCACCTCTGCTTTGACTAAAAATTGATAGCAGTTCGAGATCTACAAGTAGTGGAGACATAGTATACGGTGGCGTGCAATTGGTTCGCGTGTGTGCGTGTTCACGCGTGTTTTTGTGAGATTCTACCAGTGTCTATAAGAATGTGCGCGTGTTTGAAAAATTGTACGCTTGAATTCGTGAGGTTGTATGTGTGTTTGCAAGATCGTGCGTTATTGATATTATGCGTGTGTTGGTGAGTTGTACACGTATTCGTGATATTGCGTGTATACTAATGAGATTACACGTACTTGTGATTGCATGTGTTTTGCTTTATGGGTGTGGGAGCTCGTCAGATTGTACGTGGATGTGTATGTGCGTGTTGAAGAAAGACTGCAACGAATATGATGTCTTACCTCGGCAGCAAATGTTACAACAATTATCACCAATAAATACATCTTTGATTTACAGCATCAAAACCTGTTTGATAAAAAGATAGAAAATCTATAACACGGAAGTACAATGTTATGAAAGGGGAGGGGATTTATCTAGTAATTTTTTACAATCTTTTTCATCTGAATTCACAAGTCAACTTCTGTAAAATCATCCTGAAGTCATCCCGACTTTCAATGCATATACTTTTGCATAAAGGGATGAATATAGCTCCAAATATATGAAAAGCTGGGAATAGTAGCCAAATTCCTTTGCCTAACAAAAGTGTACTTGCGTAAAATCATCCTGAAGTCAACACAACTTGAAAAATATATGCTATAGCCCTAGTTTTTACAGAAACTCTTGAATACAGATACATGGCTCTCTAACTGAAACCCACTCTGTGATTACGAAAAACTATACTAAATCTCTTTATATCAATATTCTAGATGCAGTAGTGGGAAGAGAAGTATTGATACATGATATCAGGACTGGAATAAATGCAAGTGTATTATCCACTGAACATGACTGGATTCATGTAGAGCAAAGTCATTCAGCAAAGCCTTTTCAAATTTTCAACTACTACCTCCAGTCAATGTTATAACACGTAGGTGCAAATTCCGATGAAAAGCAGACAGCTATGCCAAAGATTACGATCGAATGGTGTGTGAATATAAAATATTTCCTACTTCTTGATAATTGGTGAAGTTGTAAAACTTAGAGGGAGATTAACAGAGTGTATAAATTCTTGGCAAATAGGAAAAATGGGTAATTAAGTAACAAAATTCCTTTGCCTGACAAAACTTTAATGCAAAATACTAGCACAATCAACCACCTTCTACAAAATGACCAAAAGAGTTAGAAATTATTAGAAACTTACTTAACAAATGTCTGTTGGCTTTGATAGCGATCCACGATCTTCCTCCACGAGCTGGATGGTCTGCTTGTGGTGACTCAAAAGGTTTGATTTGTTGTCTATATAACGCTTCGAAATACTAATTGCCCTCTAAATCTTCCTGTTATTGTTTTGATTTTTCGGAAATAGAACGCTGGTTGCCATGCACTTTCACATTTACATTCGCATTACGAAGTGAATTGCATAATTTTCCAGTTCCATTATTCACTTACATCATCCTGTTTGTTCCAATGCAGCCCGCGTTTCCAAGCAGAGCGTGTTAATGCCAGCACATTCTGCCTCTACTTATGCCTCCATAATTCAAGGTTAGTGTCTGGCCTTGTCATTTACTCTACTGCTTTGATGAACATACGCTTTTTTAATAAGAAACCTAGCTCAAGGCCTAGTACTAAAAGCTTCTTAATTTTTGGCCACATTTTAGTTCTAAAAGTTTCTTAAACGTTTCTTAATTTAGCGAACTAAATTGCTGTGAAAACGTACGCAGAACGTGAATGTAGCAAACTATTTGTACTATAACAAACAACATGTGTCAGTATCAGTTATATTCTACAACAATATACACGTTTTTTTTTATAAGAGAACCATTATTTTGCATGAGCCTCAATTTTCTTAACATTTCCCGAAATTGAGCCTGAGACTGTTAAAAATTTTCTTAACTTTTACTGAAATAAACTGGCTAGAATGGTTTACACTTTCGTTAATACTATTGTATACTTGAATCTGAATTCCATCTTTAACATTTTGAATGCAATAACGACGAAATTACCGATATTTGGCCTATAAAAACACTTAATTTTGGAAATTGAGCCTTGTGATTTTCTTACGATTTTCTTAAGATGTTGACGATTTGAGCCTCATTTTCTTATAAACTTTTTTCTTATAAATAAAACGTGTAGTCACATTGTTTTGGTACAACTTTACGTTGAACATCATACTCTGCATCGAATACCAATTTTCAACACGACCTGGTTTCTTCTTTTACATAAAGCTTATCTACCACTATTGCCTCTATGGAAACACATAAGATAAACAACAACATGAACACCTGTAACGGAAACACCTAGTTGTCGTAATGGATCCAACGCAACTTGCCGTAAATCGATTCAAGCGATATATTAACGTTTAAATATGCATCCTGTTTATGTAGCATGAATCAAAAGAAGATATTCTAACGAGAACTTTCAACACAAATGACAATCGTTAAAATACTGCCATGATATGATTTTCACTAAAACAACGTCAGAATCAAATATTGAAAGTTCAGGATATAACTGCACTCCACAAATAACTAAGACCTAACCAATTGAAAAACTTCTAGTGAACTGTTACTAGTATGAAATGCACTCTCACCAAATCATGTCTTCATACCAACTGTAATCATAGCTACTCTCGAGTCCCAAATAAACGTCTCTCCCCTTATTAATTTTTTGAAAAAGTCCTTAAAAAGGCATTATTATTATTTCAGATCTGCGTTTATTATTGTTGAGTCTGTTACTCAATCCAGAACTAAGTAACGTGAGAATTAGAATTCTTCACTTTGATTAAAGTTGAAACTACTAGTAAAACCTTTCCATAGCTATTGCTAATTAGAGAAATTTTCCACCCACCCCACTGATTCCAGCCCCCCCCCGTTTATTCAAGACTCAAGAGCACATCAAAAGGAGTAATATGAAAAAAGTCTGCAATGCAGAAAGAAACGCCAACATTGTAGAAGGAAATGTCAACATTGTATCTGAAGTTCTAGCCATCATTGCAAAAATTTGTAAAATATAGGAACCTCCTGCACGTTTTCCTACCAGGAATAGTGATAATTTGTATGGAAACTTTCCAACGAGAAAGTTCTGATCTTGGAATTCAAAGTCTTGATGAAACTGCCATGTAACATAGGAGTCTAACAACGAGGATATATGCAACTAATTCATGAAATTAAAAATCTTGAAGACCCCCGTAGCCCATGGAACTCCGCATGCAAAATTGATACAAAACATTTTCTAGGGCAGGGATCACCAGCCTTTTTGAGCTTCGGGACCAAACGCAGGGGTGCTAGAGAGGGGAAAGAAGCAGGAACGAAACTATGAGGGTAAAGGGGGTGAGCCACCCCCCCAATCTTGAAAATTTATCATTTCGCAGGGCAATTTACTGCACCCAAGACTGTTAGTCAGCTACTGTTACTATAAAAAAGGTCACACAAAAATTTTCGCAAGGCATCCTCTGATACCCCCCAAAATTCACTGAAGTCACATTCCTGGGCAGAGGGGAGCAGGCACCCTTCGTGTCTTTCAATTGGGAAAGCAGAGAAGTAAAATTGGCCTCTTCGAAAGGCAGTGGATACAAGACAAAGGGTTGGTTTCTACTTTGCCTAAGTTGCATTACAAGGTTTGACAAAGAGCATCCGTTTCAATTTCAAATTATTTTTCAGGGGTTTAGTTCTTCATCCTGATATTATGAGAGCTGTGGAACATGCATGTCCGTGCTCTATCTTCTTTTAGAAAAGTCAAATAAGATATGTTGCACAATATCTGATCTTCTGTTGAAAATAACATATTCTACTTCAGAAGAGAAAAGAAATGACAAAAATAGTTATTTCTTCGGACGTAAAGTACTTTGGATATAACGTACCAAATTAGCTGCTTCCTTCAAGTTTGTTACTCTGATGTCTCTGATAGACGGTCCCTGTCTGTTGATTTCAGGAGACTTTTCTTCCCCCCCCCCCGTTGCTTATTAACACTCGCTTCTATTAAATTTTACAAATCGATCATGATCAAAACACGCAGAAAATTAAATTACGTTTTAATAACACAATTTACCAGCATGAACCACCTCCTTTTGGCACTCTTCTTCTATTGAAGAGCTGCCTGCATGCATACCCCCTTCTGTTAGCACCCTCTTTTTATTGAACACTGGCCGACATGAACACTCCCTTCTATTCACACTCCCTTCTATTAGAGACACTAGAGTATGGTATAAGTGCCAAACGTTCCTCATTCTAAAAACTTTACCACTACAGTGCTGCAACATTCTCTTTTACCTTGCTCTGAATTAGTGACTACTGCCCTGGCATTATCCGGATAGTTATCGAAAAATTATCCGGATATAGCATACCTCAAAATTGCCAAATTATCCGGATATCGGATATATCCGGATTGAACACCTTACTCCCACTTCAATACACAAAATTCACATCACATCGAAATAAATCTCACAACACAACAACCAATTCCACGACACAACACAGAATTTCAAGAAACAAAGGGATCCCAAAGCAGTAGATGGCAGGGGGTTCATTAATGTCGCAGAAAACCTCTCCCATCTAAACTGTAAGGAAAAAAATTGCATTTAATCGGTCAGCAATGGCTTCGTAAGAGAACATGTGAAGGGAGAGGTTTTATCCACATTAATGAGCCCTCCTTGGTCATCTATTGCTTTGGGATACCTGATGCAATAGATGACAGCAATATGATGATGTCATGAAGCAACAATTAGCTGAAGGAATCTTGAAGCCTGCACCAGAAGAACCTACTGGATATGTAGTTCATTACATTGCACATAAGGCAGTTACTCGAGAACAAGCTGAGTCTACGAAGTTGAGGATAGGTTACGATGCTTCTGCCAGAGCCTCTACTGAAAGCCCATCACTGAACGATTGCTTAGAAGTTGGACCACCATTACAGCCATTGTTATTCGACGTGATACTGAGGAACAAGATGAAGCCAATAGTATTAACTGGTGATTTGAAACAAGCATTTTTGCAGATACGGATTGCATAGCAAGATTGAGATGCAATGAGACTACATTGGCTTAGTGATTTAGAAACAAGAAAAATAGCAGAACACAAGTGCACAAGGGCAATATTTGGTAGTGGACCCAGGCTGTTTCTTCGTGGAGCAACAATAGCAGAACACCTGAAGTAGTACGAAGAGAAACAATTTAAAGTCGTAGAAGAAATTCGTGATTTGCTATATGTGGGTGATATTATCTCTGGAGGAGATGAAATCAGTAACTTGCACGAAATGAAATCACAGATGATCAACATATTCAAGAATGATGGATTTCAACTGCATAAATGGCATTCAAATGCAACAGAGTAGGACGACTGTATGTCATCAAACGAAGCTCAGATGTACGCAGACGAGTCACTTGGAGCACGGAACACAGAGACAAGTATCCTTGGACTGAAGTGGAACAAGAAACAAGACCTGATCTCAGTCAATTTTTTGCCTGCAAAGGAGACAGCTGAAACAACAAAGAGAGGAATCCTCAGAGGTATCGCTCGAATCTATGACCCTTTGGGCATAGCAGCACCAGTGTTGTTGAAAGCCAAGACATTTTATAGACAAGCCTGTGAAGATAACCTTCTGTGGGACAAACAACTGCCAGAATCAAAGGCCAAGCAATGGATAAAATGGCAGAGGCAACTACCTGAGTCAATCTCAATACCCAGATGTGTTTCTATGAAAGCTGTCAAGGCCATTCAACTACACGGAGTTGGTGATGCCAGCAAAGATGGATGTTGTGTAACAATATATGTTGTAGCTTCAGATGGAGTGGAAACAACACAAGGGCTTCTCACTTCAAAGGTAAGAGTGGCAAAGAAAAATCTTACCATACAGCGGTCGCGGCGACGGGGGGGCCGGGGGGGCCTTGGCCCCCCCACTTTTTGCTAAGATGAAATTTGTGCATTTGTATTTTACTGTTCTTCGTTAGTATGTATTTATAAATTTTTGTTCATAATTTGAGGTATAAAGGGCTGTTTTTGGGGGGTATCAAAAGCTCTTTGGGACGCACAATTTTATCTGTCATCCAAGCATAGTGGGGCAGATTTAAAATTTTATCGAATTTCTGGCCCCCCCCCACTCAAATACTCGCGCCGCGACCCCTGCCATAACAAGAGTGGGATTGATTAGTGGACACATGGTGGCCAATATCCTGGACAACACAAAAAGCATTCTCAAGAGGTACCCTGTCACTTCATTTCATGGTTGGCTGGACAGCACTGTTGCTCTTTACTGGATTCAAGATCTCAATCAATACAAGCAGTTTGTGGCAAACAGAGTACCTAAAATTCAAGAGAAGAAGGATATCAGCTGGAAACATGATCAGGGAAGAAGAGGGGCAATTGCAGATAAACTGGAGGACCTTTGGTTTAAGGGTCCAGAATGGTTGAAAAATCCTTCGGAATGGCCAGAAAACATTGTCCTGAAGCCATCAAAAGAAAGCAGCGACAAAGCAAAACCCATCAAAGAGTTGTTGATGAAAACCATGGAGAAACCCAAGGAAGATGTGCTCTGGTCATTAATGGAGAAATACTCTTACTGGAAGGCAATCAGAGTCACAGCATGGGCAAATCGGTTTCTCTTAAACTGCAAACAAGCTAAGAGACACATTGGACCTCTATCAACAACTGAAATTGAATTAGCAAATAATCATTGGGTCAAGAAGGCTCAAACAGATGCACGAACAGCATTTGGCCTCGAGCAACAGAAGGAGAAGCTGAATTTGAAAAAGGATGAAAATGGAATACTGAGATGTTGTGGAAGAATCGAGGGAGATTATCCTATCTATCTACCAGATTCAGATCTATTTACAAAGAAGTTGATCATGCACGAGCACATTCAGACCCTGCATGGGGGAGTCAATTCGACCATGGCAAGAATAAGGAATCAGTGGTGGATTCCAAAGCTGAGAAGACTCGTGAAGTCCATCATTCATGGCTGCCCAGGATGCAAGAAGTATCGAGCCATCCAACTTCAAGCACCAGCACAAGCAAACCTACCAGAATTTCGAACAACTCCAGGAAAAACGTTTCAAGTTACTGGTGTAGACTTTGCAGGATCAATCCTCTACTGACGAAAGAGGAAAATGCAGAGTAAGTGCTATGTTGTCTTATACACTTGTACCACAACTAGAGCAGTATCAATGCAATTATTGCCAGATTTAACAGCAGATGAGTTCAGGCACAGTCTGAAGTTCTTCATTGTGAAGAGAGGAACACCAGAAAGGCTAGTGAGTGATAATGGTAAAACATTTGTGACAACTGGTAAATGGATCAAGAAATTGAAGAAGAACCCAAATTTGACAAACTACTTGGGTAAAAGTCAAATAGTTTGGCAATTCAATCTCAGCCATGCAGCATGGTGGGGTGGATTCTTTGAAAGACTTATCGGAATTATGAAGCGTACTCTCAATTGAACCATTGGCAAATCACTGCTAAAATTCAAGGAGTTGGAAGATGTTCTTGTAGACATTGAGATATCAATGAATAGCCGCCCATTGAGGTACCAAGGAGAAGAGTTTGACTCTCAGCCACTGACTCCAAACATGCTCAGTTTTGGTGGGAACATCAGAGCTCAGGAAATCGATCTTGATGTTGAAGATGAAAGGTTGGCATACGATAAACGTGAAAAGTACCTACAAAAGTGTAAAGACCAAATGTGGAACTGCTGGAAATGTGAGAACGTGCAAGCACTTAGAGAGAGAGAGAGAGAGAGAGAGAGAGACGCACACAGAAGAAAAAGGTAAATTCAACAGTAAACGATGGAGATGTAGTGATTATCAAGGGGGATGAGAAAAGTCGAGGATTCTGGAAACTTGGAATGGTGAAATCGTTAACCAATGGAAAGATGGAGTCGTAAGACGTGTAAAACTACGAGCAGGAAAAGGTATAATGGCAAGACCTTTACAGCATGTATATCCATTGGAACTCAAAGCGGAAACATGGAAGTTGAATCCAAAGGCTAAAGAGTTACAACCAGATAGTGAGGTCAAAAAGCGAACAAGAGGGGCAAAAGAAACTGCTGAAGAACTAATTCAACACTGCAGACGAAAATGACGATGAACTATAGATACACATGAACAAATATTTTAGCTCCCTTGGGCTTAAATAGGGGGAGTGTGTTGAGAATAAACTGATTATTACATTTTTGTCTTAGAGTTCCTTTAATAATTCCTTTAAATAGTTTCATTACGTAATTACTATATACAGTGTATAACGCATGTTGCGAAATTAGTCAACTTGTGTACGCTGGGAAGTAGGCAATAAT
Organism: Cassiopea andromeda; assembly: GCA_018155075.1. Lineage (NCBI taxonomy): Eukaryota > Metazoa > Cnidaria > Scyphozoa > Rhizostomeae > Cassiopeidae > Cassiopea > Cassiopea andromeda. Next base: position 211,744 of record WIPJ01002937.1, on the reverse strand, counting down.
CCTATTAATCTTAGATAATAGCACCTAGCAATTGTAGGATTAGCTCTCCAGCAGATGCTTTGTTTATTTGCGTGGGGATAAGGGAAACAGAGATTACATCATAGGTATTCTAGTTGTTGCCATATATTAATTTTTGTGTACTCGATTAAAATAGAGATTGTAAGGTATATAAGGGGTAAGATTGTAAGTTCAGTTAGAGTGGAGTTGAGTTGAGAGTAGGCAGTTAGAGACTTATAACAGGAAAATTTTTCAAAGTGCACTGCTATATAATTACTGAGGCATTTCTTATCATTGATTATACTATATCAGTATTGGACTCATTTATCGTGTTTCCATCTTTGGAAATATGGGCGTAGTTTTAGCTGGTTCACACCCAAACGAAGGGCGTGGTTGTGCCTAGAGCCCCCTTGATAAAATTTTTAGAAATCACCACTGCCTATAGATCTTATCTACCTATTGCTGTTCTTCCAGGTAATTGTTTGTGTCAGCTCTTTAGATGCGTTTTAAGTCTTTTTTTGAAACGATCTAGTGTCGGTAGTTTACCAATTTCAGCAGGTGTGTCATTCCAAGATTTGAGAGCTGCATAGTGGAAGCCTCTTTTTGCAAATTCAGTCCTATATCTAGGGATCTGGAGATCTTCACATTGCCTCGTATTGTAGGTAGAGTGAAAATGTGACGCTAAGAGGGCGCTTCCGGGAAACTATAGGTTATGCTTCGCTGCGTATTGTTGTTTTGTTGACTTCGAATTTTGTTATTTTATTGGTTAATTTAAACTAGTGTTATTGGCTTCATAACGGGCGTACCAAGTTGAGAGTAGAGAGAACGTCTTGAAGACAACAGGCGAAAAAAGAGTAGCGGCCTTGTTTTTAAGTGTTACATGACGTGTAGCCGAAGTTTCAGAGTCATAATAAAAGTTTCGAACTCTGAAGTTGGTCGCCCTTTATTAGAGGAGATTCGTGAGTTTTTATCGCTACAATAGATTTCGTTACTTATTAATAATTGCTGTGAACTCACTCATCTTAGCCTTTCCTTTGTAATAAAAGGCGAAAGGTTAGCAAAAAGATCTTGGTTGGTATCTATCCCAAGGGATGGGAGGGACGACACTAGAGAGTTTACGCAACACGACGCGCCTGCTGACGACGAGCCAAAGAAGCCTAGAAAAGAGCGCGGTCACGCCATCCTTTCGCAAGCATTGGCGCGAATCTGAATATCGCGCTAGTTTCTAGACTCCTTTGGCTCGTCATGAGCAGACGCGTCGTGTTGCGTAAACTCTCTACTATCCCAAAGAAGCGCCTTAGGAGCAACTACCTTCTGGGTTTGCTTTGCTCACCTATGGAGCTCAGTACACCTTTGCACTTGTTGGTCCGCTCCCCCCCCCCCACTGTAATAGGACTGCACATCTCATCATTCGTGGTATCTAATCATGCCATAATCATATGATCATTAACTAATATCACGTGCTAACCTTGATGCTAATCATTGCTAATTGGTGTTATTCTTTCAGTATTTTTAAGGGGAATTAGTATTTTTACTATCAAGCATGCGCATTTACTTTCTGTCAATCTTAATTATTTCCTGTATATATATTTTGCCACACCTTAATTTGTAAGGGAGTTAGAGTACTAGATTTCTCGAGAGGTAATAAAAAGGTGATCACTAAATATGTAGTTCTCTCTTGTGAATTCCTCAAAGCCAAGCGAAGTGCTCCTATCACACCCACAGCCGTTTAGGGTCTCTGACTAAAAGTACCATACACTATTATCTTTATTGATATGCAGAATATATTGATTGATTAATTGATTGATTGATTGATTGACTGATTGACACATTAAACGTGTATATTCATATATACATAGGGCATCAGTATCTAGAGACTTGAATATTCCTGAATCGACTATACACGAGGGTCGTATAGGGGTTCTGGGGAACAGGGAACATGCCTAAAAATGATTGGGGAACTGGGAACAAGCAACATTCTGAAGAGGGAACAAGGGAACAAGCAGTTTCTTGTCAGGGATCAGATTAGGTAAAGTTTTTGAGAAAAGAGTTGATTGATAGACATTTATTAAAAGTAGTTAATCTTCGTTCCTCTTTGCGGTTTGCCCTGCATTTTTTGTTTACTTTCTGCATCACTCGTTCACGCTCGTTCATCGCACTCATTTCTTGACCTCATATTGGATTTGGTTTCATGAAGTTGAGGGAGCTGCGCATGCGTTGCAGGATTTAGGCTCGGTGGGAGGAACCTGAAGCCTATTTGCTTTTCGTTGCTGGATTTAGGCTCGGAGGAAGCTTTTTACAGATTCGTGCCTACAACACTGCCTACAACCACCACGAGATCAGGCAAAAGAGAAATGGCTAACGATTCCATTCTTACTTCTATAGTGCCCGTCACCGGGGCAATCTATAGAAGTGGAAGGGAGAAGCCGGACATCAAATGGAATTTTGAAGTGAAACTGTCCACCGATGATATTCTCCTTTCACAGTTTAAAAACAGACTGCAATTTTTTCTTGGTGTAAAACAACGATGTGAAGAACTGAACATCGATAAATTTACATTGAAACTGCTGAACATGAAATCTGCTCCCAACTCCAAGGACGTTGCAAGAGACAGAATATTTGCAATTGACACACAAGAACAGTGGAAAGATGTTTTCACCAAGCTGATAAATCTGAGCGAGAACTTGTTGGTAAGAAAATATAAGATCAGTTTTGGTCTGTAAGGCCTCACACTTAACTTATATCAGAGCATAATTAATGAATGGCCTGTAACTGCCTTTTGATTTTGAAACAAGGATCATACGCGGATGGGTGAAAGATGAAGAAAAACTCAGACAGTTTTTAGATGAAGTCGATACCGAAAGTGGCTTATCCAGAAAACGAGCTAGATTAGCGGAAAATTCTGAACTAGACAAGGGTCTATACAACTGTTGTGTTAGCAAGAGGAATGATGCTGTGCCTATCTCAGGGCCTATTTTGCAGTCTCAAGCACTTAAAGTTAACAAGGTACAGAATGGTTCAGAAGATTTTAAATGTTCTGCGGGCTGGCTTGTTAAAAAATAATTAAATACGATATTAGTGCTTATTATATTGTACAGTGTTATATTAACATTTAATTCGTATACAATGAATGAAATTAACATTATATATAGTGAACTCTCCTGTTGCGGAAGAAAAATAGTGTAATTAAATACGATATTGGTGCTTATTATATTGTACATTGTTATATTAATATTAATAAAACATGTATGTTATTTCGTATACAATGAATGTAATTAACATTATATATAGTGAACTCTCCTGTTGCGGAAGAAAAATAATGTAATTAAATACGATATTGGTGCTTATTATATTGTACATTGTTATATTAATATTAATAAAACATGTATGTTATTTCGTATACAATGAATGTAATTAACATTATATATAGTGAACTCTCCTGTTGCGGAAGAAAAATAATGTAGCTCACGGACTATGTGAATATTATTGCATGTAATTTTAATTGATTTTGTTTATTATTCCTTTTAATAATTCTTTCTAATTATCTTAAAACATTTTATTTCTGATTTTTTATATAAATATGGATTCTTGCGGAAACTAATTGAATATTCGCCAGTTATTGTTTCGGTGCTCTATTATCGCCCACTCGCGTGTAATCAAAGCTGCCCAAACGATTTGACCTTTGGGGTGAACTCGCGGTTCACTTAGCCCGCGGGGGGCAAGTCATGAACCCCAGATACCGCGGGTTAACGAGATTCCACTGTGTATATATATATATATAGCGTATAGTATATGCATGTACATAATCACCCAATACTCTTCTTATTTGTAAATGAACATTACATCTACTCTTACCGGGGCCAGATGCTGGAAATATAGAGGCCTGTTTTACGCAGTGCTGTTCAGGTTAAGGGCTGTTGTGGGGGAAGTGAAATGAGCAGACTACAAAAACTGGAAAGCAAACATCAGAATTCGGTCAGCTTGGGTGGCGAACTAGTGACCCCTGCTCTAGGGGGACGAATGAGGTCATAGAATCAAACAATAGAACTTTAAGAGTTTCTCAGAAAACAAGTTGGCTGCTAGGGGCATTGCTCCTCCTTAGTGGATAGGTTAAGCTTCATTTTGAAGCGTGATCACACTAAAAGCACAATCGAAATGGCATATCAGGGAAGAATTCAACGCGAAACTCCTGGGCTACAGCCTATAGTTGGTCAATGGAGCAGATGGTATACCATCTTGGTACCTGACAACAGCGGGGATGAAGAAGGGCAGATAGACGATACAAACTTAGATGCTTTAAGACAGATCAACTGCTGCATATACGAGTGGCGCGCTGTCAGAGGCAACGAGTCCTACGTTGTGTACATTGGCAGTACATGCAGAAACCTATGCAGAAGTGACACAAACACGTGCCCATGCGAGAGAGGAAGGTGCTCCTTATATATAAGAGTGAATGAATACGCCACCAATGGATCTCACAAGACAGATCTGTTTGATGACGCATTGGAAAAAGGATTCCGCCTTCAAGTCCGTTACAACACGTGCGAGTCACCTAGAGAAGCACATGACTTGGAAAATGAGCACTTGGATGAGTTTGACTATGCTTGGAACAAAAGAAGAAATGGAAGAATTCGAAGAATACTAAAAAAGGACAATAGAAGATAGATACCGACGATAGAAAGCAGAGATACAGATTTGTCACATCTAATATTTCCATTATTCAGTATATCGAGACTCTTTACTGTCAACCTTACTGCATGGCATCAAATCTTGCTGTACAAAAATACGTCAGTTGCTTGATTTATATTTTTCTTTTCCATCTTCTTTAGAGATCCGGAATACATTCTTTTTTCTACACTCCTTTTTTATACTCTATTTTTACAAGAATAACGTATATAAGAACATTAGAGCCCATAATGGCCGAAATTTGATAATAATTCAGGAACAATACAAAGCTCAAGCTTTATTAAGACTTACAATTTGTGTGTATACGAGATGTAAAATCACTACTTTTAGGTTAAATTTTGGACTACCGACAAAATATATATTAGCCTTTTTCAATATTGTTTCGCTTTATAATGAAGAAGTAAGAAAACCTTTGGTACTAAATAATAATTTAAGAAAGATCTCGGGCTCAAAACCAAAATAATTTAAGAACATTGAGGCTCAGCAAAAAGCTAGGTATTCGTAGAAAAATTGTGTGTAAAGGATCTATAATCAAACACTGAACCAAGGAAATTTCAAAACAGGCGTCATGAAACGTGCTTTGGCGGACACATGTAAATGCCAATAATTTTTGCTAGAGAATTTGACTGCTACACCACATTAAAGGCTTGCTTCCAAGACGCTAAAAGAAAGAAGCCATAAAATTTTAGGGTTAGAGATTTTGCTGAATTGGCACTAAATATAGTGACTAAGCATAAATTACGTTAGTATTTCATAAAATTTTGGATTGACCAATTTACTTCCATTTTCTACTCTTCAAGACATATTGCTATTTTCTAATCATTACTGCAATAAATGTTCATTTCGCAAGAAACAAGCTTCCTCCTTGATGCCTGGATGTTTTCTTGATAGATATTTTGTCGAATCCTTCTTCAGTTGTGTCTTAAATATTTCTTAATATTCTTGAAATTTCCAAAAACAACAAACCACATTAGTCACCCGTGAGAAGAAAACTTCAACTTCCAGGCCCTTGTCAAGTATGTATTGCACTTAGACTTGGCTTGGGAATTCAATGCTTTGCTGTTTCTTGTTCAATCAAAATTTTCTTTTAAACAGATTTTTTAAAGCATGAGTTTGAAATTAAAGCTGATTGTGCTTCTTACAACCTTACTTATTTCCTATCAAAAACTGCACGTACAATTATTACTTCTCTTTAAGAGTTTGCTTGAGATTTTTGATGAAATACCTTATATGTGCACTACGTCTTTACCAGAGATCTAAGAAGTGAGAGGCGTGGGAAGGGGGTGGGGAGTGTGACGCTCCCTTCAATCTGTATGAGACTTCAAAAAACTTGGTCATGAAACTGAGGATTTAGCATCCTGTTTGTCATAGAGTTTCCTTGACTTCCATTTCAAATTGTTTAGATAAATCGCTAGTTCTTACTCTAAACATAGTTGGAAGATAAAGATGTATCCCAGTTGGTATGTGGCAATGAACAACTTGAATTCCCTTTCAAATAAAGCTGAGAAGTAGAGACAATAAATGGGCCACGATCTGGGCTTACAATAGATCCTCGCACATAAGAACTTACATTTATGACTTGCAAGCTGAAGTAGGCGTTATTCAAAATATGCTCAGAAAAATTTAGAGTACAAAGGTTCCTCTGTAAAGGTTCCATCTATTACTCAAACCTTGTAGAAATTATCAGTAAGTCTTTTTACTGCATTTCAGATGCTTCATTGATTGTCCTGCCAAAAGTATCACCAGATGAAATCTATTCATTGCTAAATATACACAACTTCGAATTTTTTGTAATTATTTTGACCTTATCCTGGAGAGTTTGGTAGTCCCAAGCATCAAAAGTGTTTATCATGCAATAAGAAACTGCTCTCTCCAAAGCTGAAAAACAGTTCCTATTTACAAGGCAAATAAGTCAGGAACAATAGTGCTGTTATCTAGGGTGTCTACTGTCTAAACCAGTGGTTTTCAACCTTTTCCCACGTACCGCCCATTTTTGTAAGTTCTGGAAAAGTATAATTTCTCACTGCCCACTAACATTTGATCAAAAAAGCCCCCCATCGTTGATACACCTTGATCCCGAAAGTAAATGCATTACATAAGACAGGTAAAACAATGTAATGGATTGAAATTCCTTTTTTTAAACTGCACGAACAGAAAAACTGCGGATAGTGATATTTCATTTCATCGGTTTCCAGTAAAGGATTCGGTGCGTTATGCTAAAGATACATATTTTGGATGTTTTTGATATAAAATGAAACTATTCTACCGCCCACCCGAAATCTGAAATCGCCCACTAGTGGGCGGTATCGCCCAGGTTGAAGACCACTGGTCTAAACAAACTATAAAATCTTCCTCATACTCCATTCAAATACTGTGAACAGCAAACCTATTTTACTTTCATTCAGAGGTATGGATGCAGAAGAAACTCAAGCTACGAGTAAAAAGTACTATGTGAAACACCACTATATCTAATCTCAGCAACTGCTTAGGGGGGCAAGCTCTCCCTGCCCACCTCACACCCAAAAGCCCCACTGGACGAGCCATTGCTGGTCATAATGGATGACTGGTTCTTGTGATCATTCAATTAATCCCACAGTGGCAATTGTTTACAAAAATGAGGTTTTGAATTCTAAGAAATAGTATCCTTTTCATATGAAAAGAAGCTACGCTTCCACTGCAATGGCAGGGGATTACGTTTGAAAACCCACTTCAAATGTACGAGCAGGAAAGGGAACTACATGCACAAAGCAATAAAATCTTCATGAAGACAGAATGGAAAGGTTGAATTTTTCCGTAAGTACACGAATCAAGCTATTTTCTAGGTGGAAAATGTTTTTCCAGAATATTTAAATCATATCATAAGTATACCACAAAGTTGTAACTATCACAGCACATCTAGTCAGCAACAGTGTATTTATAGTGTCGTGAAGTAATAATAGTCTGCCAGTTTTAGAACACTTGACATGCCCGGAGCTGTTTGTGAACACATGAGATGAATGAATAAAAGAAAAGGTTTCAGTAAACTGAAATCTTGAACTCTAAACAGACGTCTTTGTACATGTAGGCAACTAAAACTTGAGATTAGAAACTCTCGAATTATTGGCAACTTTTTGGCACTTTTAGGAAATTTCTGGGTAAAATGCTCCTTATGTTCAAGTCATAACTATATGGTTAAAGTATGTTCAAAATGTTACCAGTATTCCTTTAGACAAAGTCTGTGTCACACTGATCATGCTGAGTTGCTATCAATGATAAGAAATAGTACAACTACAAACATGCACTAGCCTAAGATCGTCTGGTACTCGACAAATGAGAATGGAGTGGGAACGTTAAACTCGCGGAGCTACCAGTGGACCACCCCACCCCTCGCTGTAGCTTTCACTGCATTCGCAGACGCCTGGCTTAGGGCTATAGAAACGGAGATAGGCGCCGCCCTATGCACCATTGGGCGCGGGAAAGGACTTTGACTTTTGAATGAGCAAGAGGTCAGAAAAACTCCCAAGTTTTCATAAGCAGGATGTCAAAATAAGCAAGGAGTCAGAATTTCAGAATTAGCTTAAAGTGACTATAAAGAGACAGATAGAACATTGACAAGTTGTCGTAAACCATAAAACTAGAATATTTACAGCAGCATGCTATTTTGCCTGAAAAGTGGGACTAAATGGTGCTAGCAAAGCAAGGAAATAAAATGAAGAGTTCATAAAAAACTCATTTGCTTTAAAAGTAACATACAGGGATCCTAAAAATGTTCATGGTGTCAGAAAAAATTGAAAAATTAAGAACTGGGGGTGGGAAACTGCATAAAGTGAATCTGTAATGAATATGAATTTGAAAATCTCTCAGTTAATTCTCTTCAATGCATTTCTCTTGATGTCCAATTTGAATGAGTGGGGGCAAAAGGTTGGTTAGGAGACAAACAATGGTTCATATCTGGTTTATAGAGCCATGTAGAGAAAGACTTACTTCTCAAAATCCTAAAACGCTTTACCCTTTGAATAGCACGCTCAATATGAATTCTAACAGAGGCTATTGTCTGGCTTTCTATAACTTCTGAAGTTGCAAATTGTTCCATTCCACTTAAAAAGGCAGGAATATTTAATGTTATTCCAAAAGGTGCTACGTCGTTAGATATGCTGAAACCACGATCTGCCATCACTGAGTCACCATTTTCCCATAAATGTGGATTTAGAATACAACTACGCTGTACTATTTCTTTGTCTGATATTGAGCCATCAAATAATTGGCTAATAAACGTGACTGCACCTGATGGTGCTATTCAAAGTAAATCCTTGTATGTGACATGACTTTTATAATGTGAATACATTGCGCTCTTTATTTTTATTGATGACAGCACCTGGCAGAACAATTCTGTACAATCAATGATACAGCGAGTACTGGGGTAGATACTTTTAAAACATTCAGGCATTGTCAAGTCTATTTGGTCTCTGCAAGGCCAAATTCGTACACTACTAAGAACAATATATATATAGTTTATCCAATAGGCGAGTTGTCTTGAAACAGTTGACTTAGGTAAACTGAATCACCAGCTCATATGGCATAAATTAAACCCATTTTGCAGCCATACAAGAAACATGAAAAGTTGTTCTATTGCAAAAAGTTTTGGCTTGGGTCCTCTCTTAGAACTTTGATAAGACTTATTTGCCAGTGCCAATATTTTGAGATTTATAATACTTTAAGTTCTCACAATTGTCTCTTGGGTTCAGTACTGTAAACAAGTCCTCAAGTCTTTTGACTTCCAATCCAGTTGATGACTTAAATAGCTTTGGGTCCTTTGAAAGATTCTCGTGTGAGTCTGCCTTCACAACAATTTCACTTGGCTAAAATGAAATTCACATATCAGCGTCTCTTTCTTTTCAGTATTGAAGCTATCGAAGCCACCTCTTTCTTTAAATGTTTACACAGCATTGCTCCAAAATACCTTCGCGATATTTGTACTAAAAACACCATTAATGCCACACGCAGTATTCGAAATACAACTACTGATTTGAGGCTGCCTTCCAAAAGCTCTGCTAACAGACAAAAATGTTTGCAATTCAGAGGTGCTAAAAGTTGGAATGGCCTTTCACCTGAGGCCAAACAAACAACTTCAATTAAAGCCTTTAAGTGCTTAATTTAGCTTGCGTCAGTGTATTTACAGTTTATCACAACCGTTTTAAATTATTTATTGTTATGTTAAGATTTGTAATTAGACTTTTAAACATTGTAATTCGGTTTCATATATTGTAATTATTATTTTTTTGTGTATTGTATATTATAGACGGAGGGCCCCTTGAAAATCAGTTATTACTGATGGGCCACCCTCCTTCAAAATGTGAAATACAAATGAAATGAAATGTTGTTGATAGCACAGATCCCATTTCTCATAAGTTCAGGGTAATTATGTGGCAATTTGACCATACCGATGCCTTAGTCATGTTTTTGTCATATCTGGCATTTCTACATAATGGCACACAGCAATATTGACCTCTTCCACCAAATTTCAGCTCTCTAGGCCTTGCTCTGGATGTACCAGCATAACATTCACTTTGATCCATTCTTGATTTAAGTTAAATTTTGAAGATGTTTGCATTCACTTCGCACGTTTCAGCTCGACTTGTCATTTTTCGTCTCGATTTGAAGCCGAGAATTGATTACATCATTGGAAGTTGGGATGGGTCAATTTACAATAGAGCCGTGAGAATTTCCTAGAAAACAAATCGGTTACTCGGAGCAGTCTTAAACTTGTATAAACCTGTTTCGTTATTGTTTGAGAAAAGCTTGTGATGTAGGCTCTCAAACCACTACAAACGGAGCCCATCCCAATCACAAACGCATTGGCTAATGAGTTATTGGTGGTGAAAACGAAGTGGAAACATCCTTCGATAGCTAGGCTGCTAGCAAACTGATCGCTTTCCTTGCAAAAGTTAAGTTGAATAAGCACCAAGAGAAATTAGTCGTGCTCTAGATACATACAATAGCCAGGAACACGTTCCGAGAAGATCAAAGTGGAAGAAGGTACCGTGAAGATTGTCAGAGGCTACCAAAATATGAAGGTCACGAGAGGTGGAGTCAGCCCATAGAAATCATCGTCCCTGGTACTTCCAAACGCAGAAGCTATGATGCTAGGGCTGAAGGTCTGCCAGGGCAAAGATGCACGAAATTGCCTCGTCATGAGGGCCATGGCATATATGAGCTTTTTGCCAAAGATACACCAGTGTATATTGGCAAATCCAATGACTTGAGAGGAAGAATACAGAGTATGCATACGATGGGTCTCACCTAGACGACAAAATTAATGATGCTGTAGAACGCAGAGACCACATTTACGTCCGTTACGCAAAATGTAGCACAGCCAGAAAGGCAGAAAAGGCGGAAAAGCATTACCTTGACAACTACAACTACAAGTGGAACAGTAGGATGAACACTCCAGCTAAGGGTTACAAACCATCTTAATACTACTTTCTATTTGACTATCCATGATTGTAGAAATCATTTGCCAATTGATGTTTGAGATCACTGCAGTATGATTCCTATGATATATTTACTTGGATCAGTGTTTCAGCTACATACACACTCTCTGCTTTTCAACTTGGATCGGTGTTTCAGCTACATACATACTCTCTGCTTTTCAACTTGGATCGGTGTTTCAGCTACATACATAATCTCTGCTTTTCAACTTGGATCGGTGTTTCAGCTACATACACACTCTCTGCTTTTCAACTTGGATCGGTGTTTCAGCTACATACATACTCTCTGCTTTTCAACTTGGATCAGTGTTTCAGCTACATACATAATCTCTGCTTTTCAACTTGGATCGGTGTTTCAGCTACATACATACTCTCTGCTT
>WIPJ01002937.1:180521-197350 GCA_018155075.1 Cassiopea andromeda | reverse complement strand
GAGGGGAGACGGGGAGCATGGGGTACTGCCCCCTTATTAATCACTGAGCTTGTACATAGAAGTGGTCCACACTATCCTGATTGCAGAACTCTGGCAATTGCACACTCGATACGTTTTGCCTAAAATGTTACTACACACCTTGCTAGAGAGGTTAAATAGGCACCTTCCTTCAATTTTTAAGCAAAAGCTTTTTCTTACTGAAAAATTTAAGTAGGATTTTACTTTCTTTCACATTAGCAACTTTCTATCTTAACAATCAATTTTAATTGGCTCTTATGTAGTTTATATGTTTAGCGTATCTTCATCTTTTTTATTGTTTTGGTTTCTTATTGTTATTTGTAAGCAGTTATGCGTAGGGTCCCCTGGAAAATCAGCTTCATAGCTGAAGTGTGACCCTCCTTCACTATGTGGAATCAAAATCAGTCCATCAAACCGTAAAATGGGTATGGCAGAGTCAATAAAGGCGTGATGGAGTGTGGTGCAATTGTTCACTTTGAACTTTATAGCGAATGATAGAACAGAAATAACAGAGACTAACAAGACTGGCTTGACTTAAAAAGTTGTAAGCTAAAATGTCAAGTGCGACTCAAAGTCTGTGCCTGAGACCAAGAGCACACTTGCACACCTGAGAGTTTGCTTGTGCACTCTCTCACCATTTTATCAAAACTCGCCACGCTCTGCAATCTGGCACACTGTCAACGTTACTCGTTTCTTCTACATCAATGCACCCCGCCCATTCCAGATATGTTATCTATGATACAGTGACCTCAAAAACAGGATCAGATTCTGCTTTTGAGACATTTCAATAGACAATAAAGCCACTCTATTCGGAAGCTTTATATTTGCCAAGATTAGGCTCTTTGGACACAAGATAGATACTATAGATTCTCCATTACATTTTCAACTTCAACATAGCAAATCAAAATGTCATTGAATAACGGGTATTCCTGCAATACTTTTATAAATACTGGTCAAATTGAAAATCAAACCTTTGATTGCTTGTGAACAAATAGCACATGGGCATTAAACAAGCTTAAAAAACACCTTCTGAATTTTACTGATGATACATCAACTTAAGATCAAGCTAGCTTTATCAAATTCATTCACAAGTTTGCAGCAATCATTGAGTTTCTTTGCATGTCTCACATGTTGAAAAGTAAGGACAAATAACAGAGCATCCATTTCTTTTCTTGAATTTTAGAGCCTTTCACCAGAGTTCACCTTTGCTGCACACTGGAATTGGTGCTCAGAAAACTTAGAAGACAAGGAGTTTGCTCTCATTTTCATATCCTACTAATTAACTGGCTGGCAGGTATCTGGAGCACTCATTGAATCTAGGAAGATTTTTTGTTTACATGCATGGCAATTCTCCTTGGTTCAGTTGTTTGTCAAAATGACAAGAAAAACACAGATGTGGAAGTACCATTGATACACCCACACTCCCCCATTTGCATTTGTTTCTGTATTGTTTATTCAAACATCAAATTAAAAGAAAACACATATATTACATTACAATGTCCCCCCCATAGCCAAAAAAAGACACTGGGTCACCGAGCTCTGGCTATGGGTGATACCTACATTCTAACAACAATTTATAATACAGTGTTATTTTTAAGTTCCTGAGCAATGGTTTAGCCAGACAATAAACACAAATGCCAAAGTTATCTTGATTTCATCAAATATCAACAAAACACAATTTGAAGAATTATGCATTGATACCGAGGCAACAATTGGCCTAAAATTGCAAAAAGTTCAATGGGCCCTAATCTTGGAACAGGTAGATATATGGAGCTGAAATTATCTAGTTATGTTTGCTTCAAAACACAATACATTCTCACCAAAATTAGCCAATTTTGAGGAGGTGGGATACATTTTTACAACTTTGTCCGTTTTTGATGTGGAATGATCCTGTTTTCATCTAGCGTATTTGTTTTGGTAAAAATAACTCTGTGAGTGAGAGATTTTCCAGACAAAGACAATTAGGCAAAATTCTGTTTCTAAGCCAAGTCAACTTTTCAAAACCAAATACATTCTGAATAAGCCAAATTTCTAACATTTGGCTTAGAAAAAGCCAACTTAGCAACACTAAACATGGCAGCTTTCAACACAATCTCATGCATGCAAGCAATATGAGGTCACACCTGCACATGAGCAGTTAATATTCAAAACTGCACATATGTACATGCACCCATCAGAATAATAGACTGCAGATACATGTTCTTTAGTTGATCATCCAAATGAGACTGCTCTTACATTCATTTGGGAATAAGCTGCTTACTGCCACCAGTCTTATCCAAACAACATAGGTGTCAAATCTTGATTGGCTAAGGAATCACCATTGAAGGATTCCTGCCAATAATGCTACAAGAAATCATTCTAAAAGTATCAAGAATCGTATTTCCAATTTTAAAAAGTGCACTTTCTTTTCGAAACAACTGATAACACATCATATTTTGCATGCATGTTCAACAGGCTCCAATTCACATTCCCAGAAGGAGCAATTTTTACATCTGGCGCAGATCAAAAGTTATTGACATTGCAAGGAGAGATGGATCACCATCAAAGGATTCCTGCCAATATTGTTAAAATCCATCTTTACTTGACATGTTGATAACTTTTGATCTACGCAAGATAGAAAAACGGCTCCTTCTGAAAATGTGAATGGAAGGCTTCTGAGCATGCTTGCAAAATAGTTTTCAATTTATCAAAACTATGTGTTATTAGTCTCTTCACAAAGAGAATACACATTTTACTCCCAAAACATGTTTCTTGATGCTTTTCAAATGAATTCTCACATCACTGGCAGGAATCCTTTAATGGTGATTCCTTTGCCAGCCAATTCAGATTTGATGCCTATGCTTATCCAGACATGCCACACCCACATGTCAGTCCTTGGCAACATCACCACACCCACTACAAATTCAGTAGCCACTTTCCAGTATGCAGAGCAAGCATGGTACCACCATGGGGTTACGTGAGGGGGGCTTTAGCTCCCACTTTCTACCAACCAGTGACAACAAAGATAACTTTTCTACAGATCACAATTTTATTGGCTCTCCAGCCCCCCACTTCTTATCCAACACCATTTTCTATTTGGTGGTCCCATGCCTGGAGGAGAGTACGGCATGTGCACACCAGAGATGCCTGTGTCCTGAAGTTCAGGGCCCCCAATAGGGGGGGCAAATTGCCCCAGGGTCTAAAGGTCAAACGAGAATCATAACACCCAATGCTTCAAGATCTGGGGGCCTCATAAGTAAACAAGCAGTAATTTTCCAAAGTTAATTTCTGCACCCTGAAAAGTTTCTACTCACTTTGCTCGCAGGGGGGCTTCAACTTCTGTTGTTGCCCTGGGGCCTCTTAAGTCTCTCAGCGGCCTTGCTGAAGCTCCTGCACACCAGTTAGGTTTTGGGTGTGGCTAACACAAGGTGCATATATGGGTATGGTCCTAGCTGCTTTGCAAACTTATTTAGGGACCAACAAAAGTCAGACCAAATTAGAATGCCTTTTTCATAACCAATGCTGGCCTTAACACCAAAGTGCATTCCATGTAAAGGTCACACCAAGGTAGCACATGTGAAAATCATCAAGGTGCACTCCATGTAAAATCTTTGACCCATTGAAAACTCTTTTATTGGCATAGAAACTAAATGGTAAAAATTCCAGTATATGTGAATTCTTGAGTAATTGGCTTAAGTAGCTAAATAGAATGGGATTTTTCTTGCTAAAAGCTACACAGATGTAAATTTTGCAACACCACACATATTTCCTGGCACACCTTTGGTTTGAAGTTGTCATGGAATCCACCCTGTGAAAGCCAATTGTGAAAAAGAAAAGCCATTCAGGTTTACTTTCTCTATGATGGACACATGTCCCATAGCCATCAGAAATTTGCAATGGGGCATAACTTTTGGGGAGATGCATGCCCCCGTAAACAATGTTGAAATCAACACCCTCTAGATTGTTGGAAGATTCTCTTTCTGCAAAATAAACTATAATGTGTTTTTACGACTGATCTTCCGCGGAGAAAAAACATAACCTTCAACTTGTCTTCATTGCAACGAGAATCGTCACTCAGTTCAATTTCAAACGAGTTTAAATTCGTAGAAAATAAATGTCACAGCGTGGATGCTTAAACACTACTTGCTTCTGGGTATATTACGCGTTGGTCTCTAGTACTACATCTCCACATTGGAACTGCCTAAACATCGGTTCCTTACCTTAAGCCTAAGTCACTTAGTTCTCTTTGACAACGACGGATGTTTACATCTACCGTCGTCAAGAGTCAGTTTAATGCATCAGTTCGTCACAGCCTCGTAAAATGAACCTTCGGGAGACCCCCAAGTGTACAGCATATTTTCTATACGTCTTCAAGCATATCATCTTACCACTATTGTTACTGTTGCTACTGGAAAAAGTTAATTAATAGTGAAGCATACCTATGAGATAGGCTATGAGCAGTCTTGTCAATCCATCGTGCAATACTCGTGCCTGAATAGTGGCAGCATAACTTTGAATAAGATGGAAGGTTGTAATCAGCCAGCAACATAATGTGCAAAGGAATGCTTACTTTCAAATAACTCGTGTGGTAAAATTTGAGCTTGTATTATCTTACCAAAAAGTCGCTACAATAACGTAGGCAAACACGTGGTTTACTGCGCGTGCGTAAAATAGGATCGGCTTTGGCAGATGGGATCAAGGATGCCCCTTTCGCATTGAATAGCATACATTGTATGGTGCATCTGTATTGTATACATATGCTACAACCATTTTTCTGACTTTGAGTAAATGGTTAATTGAAAATCAGCTAGGAACCTTCTTTCAACACACACTTTCACAGTGAATATGCAAACTGAGCAAGTGTGTTGACCAAATCACTTGCCAAAGTAAGCATATCTCCTTAGTCAATAGCTACGAAGTAATCCGAACAATTTCCTATGGCTAGTAAGTGAATGATCATTTTACGAACGATTGAAATTAATGATACCTATGGAGAAACTGTATTGCTAAAATATCTGCCTACACTACTCCACAGATACAATAACTGCAAGGGAAATTGATTTTCATCATAGTGTTTCACATGGTATTACTTCAGAGCAATCAGATTTTATTTGATTTATCAGATATTTCGTATCAGCTTATATTCTTACATGTAGGGATATAAGCTGATAGATAATCTACCTTGGAATTGGAATTGCAGCCCAGAATTTGCAGAAACAAATCATGGAGGTAATTATTTTCAACTAATATAAGGATTATAAACAAGAGAAACATAATTTAATGCCTCTGAAAAACATTCATCTGTTGTAATGATCTAGTCAATACCATATAACAAACATCTTATAGAAGAATCACAAAGAAATGTAGTCAAGCAAGTTCAGTTCTTGTTCCACATCACCCTTTGAGTGTTCCAGGAGCCCCAGGCCCAACTGGCCTAAGTTCAATGGGGACCCGTCTGCATTTGCAGATTTTGCAACCCATGTCATCCTTCTCAAAGCCAAATGGGCAATACTTTCTACACAGAATCCCCGAGCATTTTCGCATCTTACACTTGCATAGACGGCATCCAATTTCATCCACTTCGAAGCCATTTCTGCAACTCTTAGTGCACTCTTTAGGGGGACATTTTACTGCATCGGATTTGCACTTGCAAACCGGACAACCCCGGTCATCCATTTCATGGCCGTTCTTGCACCTCAAATTACACTTAAACTTTCCACACTTTGGTTTGCATCTGCAAGAGAAGCATCCACGCAGATCCTTTTCATAACCATGGGAACAAAATAGTAGACATCTCACTGGAGGGCAAATTGGAGGTCTTACTGCACATTGACAGTATGGGCAGCCATTTTTCACCCGTCGATAGCACCCAGGTGGGCACAACTTGGGAATTCTGGGGCATATAGGAAGGCATTTGCAGATCCTGCAACCATCAACCAATTTGCATTCTCCAAACTTTCCCATTGGACAGAAAACGGAAGGGCATGGCCGTTGTAGCTTTTTGGGAATGCATTTACAGTTGATTACACTGCAATCATCTTCTGTATTGTACTGTTTCTCCCTTCGAAATCCATCTGGGCATGCTGGGCACAGAACCAAAGGACATGGCTTAGAAACTGGAAATAAAAATCATAAAAAAGACAAAAATGATAAAAATTAATGGAAATAAAAAGTGGTAACAGAAGCAAATGCTTGGAATGACGGTATCACTAGTACAGTGGTTCTTAACATTGTTGGAAGTATTGAACGCTTCAAAGCTGGAAAAATAAAATTCAATTTTTTGACTTCATATTTAAAGCATACGTATATAACTATATACTGTATCAATGCACAAACTGGCCATCTAGAGCGTGACGTCACGAATCATTTGAAGGTTTTGTAATTATTGGTGCATGGTATAGTGCCATGCATTTGGATCCTTCAATTTTCCTTACTGCGGATATTGTTGCCTAGCATCAAATTTGAGACAAACAATAACGTTTTGGTGTTGTTCTCGTGTTTCCTTGTGTAGTTTCATATCTTTCTAAGTGTTACATTTAATTGTTAAGTGCCCATTCCTGGAGGGAACTCCGATGACTTAGTGACTATCGTACCCAGGATGGGCACAGTAGTTTTAATGTTGTTGCTGTTGTTAATAAATTTTACTTGGCATAAAAACTCGTAAGAGTGGGTTGAACCAAACCGCCTAACTCCGAAAGCCTAGCGCATACAGCACGATTTTTGTCGCTGTGGGCGAAGATTTTTGTCGCTGTGGGCGAAGATTTTTGTCGCTGGCGACGAAAACTTGCTGTGTGCGGGAAAAACATATAAAAGATTTTTGTCACTGATGACGATCTTCAATATCAAACATGCTAGAAATTCTTTTTCTTCGCTGACGACAGAAGAACGAATCTCTGTTGCCAGCGACAAAATTCGTGCTGTGTGCGCTAGGCGTAATACTGACTCAACGAGCTTCTCCAGTGTACTAGTAGAATCTTGACATGGCACAGAGGATATTTCAGCTGAAAGATACAGGATAGAGAAGAAACAATTCCTCACCTTTTTTCGAGACTGCAGTTGACACCTAGATTAAAGAAAAACTACAGAAATATTGATTGCTCTGTGGTAGTCAAAGTATCATCAAAATTGCAAACAAATGAATCAAGGTGGCATCATCAAAGTAATGATTTATACAGAATGTTTCAGACAAAGTACTGTGTTCTACACCTAACAGGATATGTTTATAAAGAATGGTATTGAACTTATTAAAATTAAATCTTTAATGTACTCCTCATTCTGCTTGCAAGTATCACGTTGCATTGAGGGCTACACGATAACGTATGGTCTTCATTATTGGCCCAACATTTCACAATCAAATTGTCATTGTAAGTGCATCGTTTTCTAATTATATTTTACAACAAGGGAAAAATATTGGGTACGAATATGTTTGATACATAATGATGAGCAGCATCATTTGAAGAAAGGGAGGGACTTAGACTGCATGCAAAGTACTGCAGGCATCACAGCAAAGAAGGAATTGGACTGACATAATCGCCAACGTCGAGCAACATGACACATAAATAGAATATGTGTTTGTACGTCAGTGCATCCATTTGGTTGTCTATGTGCATAATGGTTCGAAAAGAAAACAAACCTCAAACACCAATAATACGGCAAAAACCGCAATGATATACATCTCTGCTCTGCTAGAAAAACCTATCACACAAAAGAGATAAAGAATTAAGAGCCGTTTTAAATGTATTTATATTATTTTAGTAAGTGCATACAGATCGTAATGCTAAGTTATCTAGGCAAACACCGCTGCTGGGCTACCCAAGACAACTTTATTCCGTTAAATTCACGTTTCGTTCATACTATCAATGGAAGAACTAAGGATTCGTGCTATAGTTTTTCTCCTTGTTGCGACTGCAGTTCAACCCAAAAAGATAAATTGCTTTCGAACATATTAAAAAGCAATTGCGATAACTACAATTTACTTGCCTAGAGTCTATAACGTTAGAACATATTCCCATACTCACAATGTCTGGAGCTGTTCTTCTCGTTCACCTCTAGATGGACAAGATGAATCTGGGCACCAATTTATAGCGCTGTCTGGTGATGATTCTTGGCAAATACCTGGCGCATTCTATTGACTGGCAAGTAAATAAGCCCAACTCAATTTTGAGCAATCATTGACGGCTCTAATAAGACTTGAGCAAACCTCGAGTGCATACAAAAGCATCACCTTTCAGCTTCAGCTATTTTTAGCTACGATTGCAGGAAAATCAGTGTTGTGGCACTCCATACGATTCTCCCCATACTGCTACCAAACCCTAAGCAATCTGAATTTCAGAAATAGGCGATTAAATTTGCTCAGTTTTTGAAAAAATGCAAGACTACATCATACAATTGATCAAAAAAGAGCAAGACCAAATGACGGACAAACAATGAATACAAACAATTATGGAAACAATGCAGTTAAATGTATCTGCATGTTAGTTGTTAGTTGTGTTTTTCTTTTTAAATTTATAGAAAAAATAATGCATTATACATTCTTTTCTTATAAGAATTCCCAGCTTTTCTCCGAGCCTCAATATTCATAAATTTTTCTGATTTGAAGCGTAGAATTATTCTTAAATTATTCTTAAATACCAAAGGTGTAACTTCGCCTAAAAACTTAAGAAACATATTCCAATCTTTGCTGATGTTTTACTACATCACATAACTAAGAAAGAGCTTGTATTTTGTATCGATAATGCAAAAGTACATTTGAAAGCAGTATTACAACTAGGATACAAAAAATTCTTGAATATTGATGAAGCTTGAGCCTCACATTATTCTAAATTATTCTTAAATTTCAGTGAATTTGAGCTTCAATATTCTTATAAACTTCATTCTTAGAAAAGAGCAAACCTGGAGATTCCCTTTTGGGGAAATTCAACTTTTTAAAGGAGGAATTGGAACCCACCATCATCAATCACAAAAAAATAATGAAGTAAATATCACTTTATTGGATTGTAAATTGACGTCCAATGATGCCAGCTAGCATTGATCCATACATGCATATTGCCAGTTTGAGCTGGCGATGGGGAATCACTTTTGTTACATTGTAGTCATGGGGGAACAGCAAGAAAAAGGTTTGGAAACAAGGCACAAGACAGCTGTCAACTCCATGACATTGTATGAACTCCATGGTTAGCTATAATTAGGGAATAGACTTAAGATATGAAATGGACTAAATGTCATCTTCTGGATTGAGATGTTTAAGTTCAACAGCATATCTTGTAAATATACACAACTAGAAGCTTAGCTGTGCAAAATTTTGTCCATAATAAGAGCGGACTGCTGGAGGAAGCAGACTTAATAATAGTCATCAATTATCATCTATAACACATATTGACATTTACTATAACAAATATTGATTAAACCTAGTATTTCTATACTGCAAATATTTTAATTAACATATCAAACGCTTGCTTTGACGATCGAATGACATTACATGTTTTATAATGAAACAAGGAGTTATTAACTATGTATAACTATCAACTAGATACTGTGCAATTGAATCAGAACACTTCGATGGAGACTACAAGGCAGGGGGACTTCCATCAAAACAATTAACAAAGGGGGTTCTAGGTGCAATATCATAAGATGGATGAGGCCTTGTTACAGCCACGCCCATGTTTTCAAAGATAAAGAAATGATAATTAGTTTAATTATGACATAATATAACTAACAAGTAGAAAGATCTCAATAGCCATATAGCAATGGGGAAATTCATCACAGTGATACAATACAAAACATTGGAAGCATGGTGAATGCATTTTAAAAGGCAAGATCAATACACAATTTTTGGGGGCTGAGCCCCCTAAAAATGAACAAAAGGCTTCAACAAGGAGGCTTTACCCCCTTAGCCCCCTAGAAATCACCCCTGCTGCAGAGGAACAGAACGCCTTTGAGATGCGATGAATTTAAACGCTAACTAACAGTTGCAAATTACACGTCTTATCATCATTACATAAATTCCTAGGTTCATAAAAACAAAAATAAATAGACGAAAAATTACAAAATGAATTCTGAATAAACTTGGTTGGATTTTTACGTGTCTATCAATAGCACTACCTTCATACTTTCTCTTTCAGATAAAAATTTCTATCTACATCAACACTACGAAAAACAACAAATCAGTTATCAAATTGCATAGTTTCTAGATTAGATTGCAAGAGTTAAAATCATTTTAAGCGGGAAATTTCTAACGAGGAAATCAAAGTACATCTACAATATCCTTCTGTAAGCTCATAATTGTTCCATATGATTCAATGTCTTGTAAGCAAATTATTCAAAAGCATCAAATGCAAGTTTTATCCGATGAGTACTTTCTTGGTTGAAAATAAGCCTGGGAAGCAAATATCTTCCAGCTATTTTGAAGACACTACTGGTTATTTTAACAATGTATAAATGAAAGAAGACAAAGGGGTAACATCATAGAGAACGATAAGATACTGTCATTACAAGAAATATAAAGTTGAAAGCGAACCCAAATTCAAATACACAAGAAGAATAATTATCTCAATATACATTCTGGGAATGTTGCTCGCCACAGATTCTAGCCACAATTTGTACAGAAAAACATGGCTCGCCATTTGATCTGATAAAATTTGGGCAAACTTAGCGTCAATGCTGATGTAACTCGCCAAATAACAATTGGCGAGTTTCTATTAAAGTTCGTGCTCATCACATATCTGGGGCAAAAGGGCTTCGAATGCAGTCTGGTAGAGATGCCAAACATTACACATACGATTCCAAGGAAGTGAAGGGCTCTTCAAAGCACAAAACTTCAGCAAGGGAGAGGCACAGTAGAAATCTGCATAAAACAACCTGTGTTTATATGAACTTTCAGGCTCAAATTTCATCTTTTGAACTCCTTACAAAAGAGCCCCAAAGAGGCTGAAGTGGGAAATGGTTCCTATATAATGGGTTTCATGCTGTTTAGTGCAAGAACTCAAGAGTAGAAACTATCCTAGGCTGTTTGTGTACTGATTAATTAGCTACAAGAAACAAAGCAACACAAAATTAACATTACATTCCAACATTACAAGAATGATTAAGATTTTTACAGAATTTTTCAGTAACACAACAGATTACTAAGGGGTACACAGGAATTTTTGAGAAAGGCTGGTACGTAAGAACCTTGTTAAGAATTTTGCAGGCTGAAATAGAGAATGCCAACCAATTACTTAAGAACCTATCCAAGCTGCTCAGGAAAAACCTAGGTTCTTCTATGCGGGTTTCTAATATAATGGCACTCTTGCAAGAAAGTCTTAGACGAAAGAGTAGTAGATAGAGGGAATAGGGTACAAAAAGAGATAAAAATCCACCCTATATCTGAGAAACGTAATAAAAGATATTGTAAGCTCTTGGAAAATGCCTGATGCTTCATCAACAAATAATCGCATTGATTGTTATAGTTCTTGGTGCAATGGGCATACTACACAACTTGCGAGAAATTATAAAGACATATTGGGACATATAAGGGAGTAACTGCTGCAAAGAGAGATACGCGGAGAAGATGCAGTTCTAGTTCTGCTTGCCAGTGAATAATTCACGTCACACACACAAGCTTATTTCTTGTCCCTCAGAGATCAGGCTAATCATGGCTTATAAGCTATCAATTTTTCCCATCTGCAATAGCACTACCTAGAGTCTAGCAACCAATTTCAAGCTCTTTGTCAATTATACCGATGGCAAAAGGGTAAATAGCAAGGAAAAATTCACTGCTCCCATTATATTTATACGCGTTAAAAATTAATTGTTTACTTTCCTAAGTGTTCTATGACTTTGTGAAAACAGGAGACTGTCGAACTTCCAGAATATCTGAAGGAAAAGAGTTAATACTCATCAACACTTGTGTTTAATTGCTTCGTCAAGATAGTTCCTATAATTGTATGTTTCTTCTTAATAAATAGTAAATGAAAATGTTAACAAGTCTTTTTCCACTATGACTGATATCAAATACAAATATTATGATATATTTATATATATATATATATATATATATATATATATATATATATATAATTATTATTACTATTATTAGTACAAATATTATTCAACGATCGTAAGGCTTCTAAATACAGTTCACTGATTAATGACCTCGCTCCTTATAGTAAAGTGGTACTTGTCCATCTCTCTATGGGTGCTATTGGGGATATGGGTTCTTCTTGCAATTCTCTCTCATCCTTACCACATGATTTACATTTTGATAAGATTATTCAAAAATGAATCATAATGAAAGCCATGAACATTTCTATTAGATCCAGCTAGGATATCTCCTGTCGTTGAAACAAGCCAATGGTCACAAGTAAATGGTCACAAGTCAATGGTCACAAGTTAATGGTCACAAGTCAATGGTCACAAGTCAATGGTCACAAGTCAATGGTCACAAGTCAATGGCCAATGTACTAACCCAGAACTTCTAACTGTTTAATTTTCCCCGTTCCCTTACTTGTTAACGTTTTTTTTAAGTCATGCCCTTGTATACTCTTTGCAAGTAAGCCAATTTTACACTGCTATGTACTTGAGAGGTATATTATTGCAATTAGTTATACATATATTCAATGTGAAGTTTCAAAAAAAATTATTATATATTTTATTATTTGCAATAAAAAAGTAGCAATGAAAACATCAAAAATATTATGAGTAGGCCATAAAACCAGAAAGAATTACTAAGATTGTTTATCTTCTATTGGCATTGCCTTCTGGTCTAAAAACTGTGCTTACCTTTCATTATACGACTCCAAGGCAAATTTACATAAGTTAATTGCGTACTCAGGATTAGACTTGACTTTTTCCTGCAATAAAATACCAATAAATAACAAAAGGTGTAATGGAAAATAAATAGATTCAGCCTGTCCAATGAGTATATATGCCTGCATATTAAACGCCCGCTATCGGTACTTTCATACCGTATTTCTTCGATTAAAAGCTGCGGCTTATATTGTTTATTTAAAAGGTTTGGTTGCAGCCTATAATACCATATTTCATCGTGTAAAGACGCATCCTTGTATAAGATACACCCTTGATTCCATGGTTAAATTCAAAGAACATAGTTTCTACCCCTTATTTTGTAAAACAATGCTTATCTCCATGGGAGAATAAACTCGAGATTACCATAGAAACTAACTTTGTGGAGGAACATTCCTTCAATCCGCTATATTTACAATGAAACAAACTATTACGCTTAAAGGTTTTAAAATCCATACAACCCTCCTTCATCATCCGTTCCATCACACAGGTCCTTATAGTCTTTTTCGGATAACATTATCAACTGTTCCTCATCGGTTCCCGCATAACTCACAACAAAATCACATTCCGTAGTAATGTCACCATAATCTTCTTCGCTGTCATTATCGGTAGCTTTCTCATTTTTTCCATCATTTCGGTCATCAATTTCTTCAGCAATTCGCTGCTTGTGGTTTGATGGGATTCTTTGTCCTTCCAGTTCATTTTTGCATTCATTAAGATTGAGAATTAAGGGAGCATGTGCTCCATATCGTATAAAAACACTTTTCTATAGAATACTACTTTGTTTTCAAAAGGAAATTATGGGATAGCTAATGTTACTAAGTATAAGACGCACTCTCAAACAAAGCCAATAATAATCTGAAAAAGGTGCGTTCCATACACGGCGGCAAAATAAGGTAGTTGCATTACATTATACTATGATATTCTTTGTTTAAAATCAAAACAATTGCATTCAGTTATAAGTTTTCTGGGTGCAGCTTACAATCAAAAGCTGATTTTAGTTCTTCTCAGCGTCATTTCACGCGGTATATAATCAATGCGGCTTAGAACCGAGAAAACATGGTACTTGAACAGTACCGGGTGTAAAAGAATCTACATGTCTTCCCAGAGCCTAATTTAAGGCATTTTTCCAAGTCCACTAATATTATAAGAAAAAATTTTAAACCACCCCCTTTACTTTGCGGGAGAATGATGCCACGCCTACTTTTTAAAGTTTTAATGAAATAAAATACTTTGTTGAAAGGTTGAATGTAAATGTTCAAAACTTAAGAAAACTTTAAACAAAACTTAAAATTTACTGTAAAACGTGTTTTCAAATTTAGAACCAAACTTTTAAGAAACCCTAAGTAGCAAAATTGGCCAAGAATTCAGGAACTTTCTGTACTGAAAAATTTTCAGATTTCTTATGAAGAGAAAAGAGTGTAATGCATCTCCCGCAAAAGCACCTTTATTAAGTAAACAAAGATAAATTGCCAACTACTTTTTTTTCCAAGACCACTAATAAAATTTCCAGGACCACTCTAAATTAGGCCCTGTGTCTTCCACAAACTAAGGTAGAAACACTAAAATATAGAGAACTAAGTAACATACTTTCTATGACC
Organism: Cassiopea andromeda; assembly: GCA_018155075.1. Classification (NCBI taxonomy): domain Eukaryota; kingdom Metazoa; phylum Cnidaria; class Scyphozoa; order Rhizostomeae; family Cassiopeidae; genus Cassiopea; species Cassiopea andromeda. The sequence continues at coordinate 182,969 of WIPJ01002937.1, read as the reverse complement.
AACGAGTTGCAACAGTGTAAAAATGATAATGGTACATGGAAAAGCTCTAAAGTTGGATATGCAAGTTTTTCCGATATCTTTTTAGGCCAATAAATTTTATTTGTGGCGATATAGTCCTTGAAAATGTTTAGACTCATCGAAACATAGCTAGCAGGAAGACAGAAAGTTATGACTTCCTACTAGCTACACAGACCAGACCATTATTGAGCACTACTGCATGTCAACCGACACTTGACATAGCTATTCCATGGAACTGAACCAACTTAGACTCGGTTAAACCATTTGCTACCATATGGTAACATTGCCACGTAAAGTGTATTCACAAGAGGGTAGCAGTGTAGATCAGGAGTGGTCAACTCGCGGCTCTGTGGCTGATTTTATGTGGCTCTTACATTCATATTGAAGTGTTCAATAAGGTATTTTCGTGTGAGAGGAAAGTATAAGGGGCGCTACTATGTCCCCATTATTTTGATGTGGCTCTTTGCAGCATCGCATTAAAGAATGTGGCTCTTAGAGCTAGTTCATACGATGAGCCGAACCTATGCATTTAGCAATTTGAGTAGTTAAGAGTTGATCCTCTGTCCAGCGTATGAAACCACAGAAAAGCATCGGCTCGAGCCACAGTCACGCTGTTCATTGGTTCAACACTGGCTCATCCACTTCGGTGCGCCATTGTTGAACCCATGCTATAATAGGTTCGGGTCATCTATGGCTCATCGTATGAACTGGCTCTTAGCCTCTCACTGGTTGGTCACCTCTGGTCTAGATATTAACAAGAAACTTTGATAATAACAAATTCCCGTATTCAAAATAGTACCTACCAACGATGGCTCCTTTTCCCATTCGCCTCATTTTCATTTGGCGTATAAAGTCTTATTGCCATTTGTGCAAACCCCTTCCCATGTGGGCCTCTCATTCGTATGAATTCAGTATGATCTTCATTATGTGACAGCAAGCCAAGTGTCATTTTTTGCACAACCTTCGATCCAAAACTGCTCTGAAAAAACAATTCAAAGTGGGAAGCGTCAAAGGTGTTCAAAAGAAACAGGGAGCTCCCAAATTCGTACTGCAATTGTCTCCATAAGTAAGAGGCTGATCATAAATAGAAGGGGGCTGTGTCACAGGGAAAGCAACTCAATTTGTGTCCTTTTAAGTCATAGGCAGACCACAGTCTAGGCAGAAGTAGTCGGTGATAAATCACCAGTAGCCACCTTCTATTGAAAACTCTGCTAAGTTGAATGAGGGCAATTTTTTACCCTTAGCTAAATTCGGTGCGAAGCAAAGAAGAACATCCTATTTTTGTAACCCTAGAGAACACGCTCCTAAGACTGCCGTTATCGAAGCATCAATTGCACAAATAAACTTATAACTACCTAAGGACTAGCTGGGCATTGGCCAGAACAAACGTATCACTGAGAATCTCAAAATTGTGTCCAACATACGAAGAGCAGTCTGAAATTCACCATACATTGAGACTATGCTTCAGACTGATCATTGACTAAAGGTGTCACAGCTGTATTTCTGTCATCTAGCTGTCTCATCACCGTTATGTAAAATAACTTAGGGGTGAATCTCGATCAAACAATCGCCAGGCATATGCCTGTAGGGGGGTATGGGGGCAATGTCTCCCCAAATAGAAAATTGTTCATGGCCTTGCCCCACAACAGAATTGTTAACCTGGAGATTTACACTTAAAACATAAGGTTTTTGATCTTCCAAAGTGGTTGTACAGGCAGGTTTTGCCCCTCCAGGACATTTCCTCCAGTTACGTTCTTGGCGGTCACCCAGCATAATATGTTCATATACTACGGCAGTTTCTATCGGAAACTCTCACTACAAATAGAATTACCTTGCTCTCATACACATTCTTCAAAGCATCGTACCCAACAGATCCCAAGAATATTACTGCACTGCTACTTCTGTTTTTCTACAAAGAAAAGATTAAATCAATTGGACAGGCAGGCAATAGTATCAGGTACAATGGTACCAAGCAAACAAAAGTTTCTTATATGTATTGTATTGCATAAACAAAATACATCAGAAACTGGATGGGCGATCTCCAGATGAACGACCAAAACAGCTCACTCCGCTGTCCTTCGAAAGGGACTTTAAGCTAGCGGCCCCATGCCTGGATGCGGCATGCATAGCAGATCTAAATTAGCTGCAAAACCTAGGTATAACAGCCTACTCAAAATAAAGTAAACAACAACAACAACAGAAACCTGCTCACTAACCATTGAAGCAACAAGGTGGACTGGGTGCAATTGACTCAACTACGTATTCTATAATAAATAACTATTTTCATAACTATCCTAATAATATAATTTTGGGCAGATTTGCCAATATTAAGATGATAATAATGATGATGATGATGATGATGATGATGATGATGATGATGATGATGATGATGATGATGATGATGATGATGATGATGATGTGAAGGTGATG
>WIPJ01002937.1:158411-180414 GCA_018155075.1 Cassiopea andromeda | reverse complement strand
AAGGCGATGATGATGATGATGTGAAGGCGATGATGATGATGATGTGAAGGCGATGATGATGATGATGTGAAGGCGATGATGATGATGATGTGAAGGCGATGATGATGATGATGTGAAGGCGATGATGATGATAATGTGAAGGCGATGATGACGGTGACGAACAGGTAAAGGCCTATGATCCAAAACAGGAAAAAACTCTCACCTTATGAGTTGCAACCAATTCGACACAAACCATTTCTCCTTCTCGAACACAAAGCGAATCAAATACCTACAACGAACCATTAATGCCCACGAATAATAATTAACAAGTCTTGAATTTATTTATCTAACAATAATAAAGTTCCATGAATATGTACAATCTCTACCAAAAGTCTTGGAACACTTGCATTATTTCTGCTGCTCATTTAGTAGCATCCCCTCTTCCCCTCTCAAAACAATGTTGTTATATACAGCATTGAGAGGCAACGAAAAAGCCGCTATGCTTGCTGACCCTTCTCTGACAATTAAACCCTTAATTCAGCATTGTTTTGGGCGGAAGCGGATTTCCATCGTTCGACATGGATAATAAAATCATTTTAATCAGAAATTATGTATTAATTAAATGGTGTTCCAAGGGCATTTGGCAGAGATTGTATGCTCACGGGAATAAATATACCTGATCGAAAGTATCCACCATGAAAAAAAGATTTGGGTAAGACTGCCTCGCTCCCTCTCCTTTACTGTCCATCCTAGAAAGCAGATTCAAAAAGATGCTACGTAAAATGAATAAACTACAACTTTGGGCAGTAAAATAGCCAGAAATAGGACGTGCATATTCATTTCAGTTTAGTTCTTTGTAATTTTGAAATTCCACTGCATACAAGCTCATTACAAAATTGAAAAACGTATATAAAATAAACAACGACAATAAGTTAGAACTTAAGATTTTACAAAGACAACACAAAACAAAGCAGAGAATTGTATATACGGAATGTCTTATATGAGGGGCTCTCTCAATAGATCGACAAATCAAGGAGAGAGAACCCCCTTATTTAAAAAACTCAGGTCTTAAGATATATATTGTCCAGGCTTTATGACTGATAGATGAAGGAAAACAAATACAGTTTAACATGACGACGGAATGTTTTCATAGAAACTGCTTGTATACAAACAGAAAGAAAATTACTCACCTATTAAATTACTACTAGATAAATAACTTGTGATGGCTATTCGATAATGGTCACTAAGAAAAAATCTACATAAGATGCTAAAAATATAATGCAACACAATCTCACTGAGCCAACAGCAAAGATGACAAAACCTAGTGTAAAATTTGGCAAAGTAATCAACGGAATTCAGGGAGATTTTCAGATTCCTTAGGTTTTGCACTAGCAATAAAGAATTTTTGTTTTTTAGTAGGTAATGTCAGGGAAAGCCCTTAGGGCCCATAGCAATTCCCCGACAAAGGAAAACCTCTAATGAAAGGGAGAAAGGTTAAATAGATACGGAGACAAGATCAAGTTTGTTGATGTTAGATTTGAAAGAAAATAAGTTTTAGGACTCGGGGAAAACTTACTTGCTGCTGTCAAAAAGCAGGCAACAACTTGGGAAAGTTTATGCAGATATACAGAGCAAAAGACAAGAGGGTGGAATTAATTTAATTTTATGCTTCTTCGCACTCATTTCTCCATTTATAAGTTGTATTTTCCTGCAAAGAATAGACAAAGAGCTAAAGAGATGAGCTTACCTTCTTTCGTTAGTTGAAGCATATATATTCTAAAAAAAGGAAAAACTAACTTCAATATCAAAACATAAGTAGGATTAGCATCAAGGCTTGGCATGGGCTAAAATATTTCTAATAGATGGCATCTTTCGACCAATATGTGAGTACATAGCTAACTTCCCACAAAGTATCCCAGATATCACCAGCAATTTGTAGTTTTGATAAAAGGAAATTACTCGATCTTGAAAACTTTCAAATATTCCCAAATTTCTAGCTTAGTCACAAAGGAGGTATTAGTATTCTGCCAATTCATGAAGAATAGGCGGTAAACAAAAAGCCGCCTTGATCAATACATGTGAGGATACAAATAGACTCTATATGATGTCTGGTCATTTTCTCTTATAAGCACAAAAAATAAACCGAATAGGCAATGAAGATTCTATTCCAACAGGGGTATCTACAAATGTATATAGCTCTCGTGGTTCGACAATAAAGACAAGTAATAACAGGTTTCAATAATGAAAAAATCTTCTTAATCGAGAGTACCAAATTGGAGGGGTTGGAATAAAAGGGGGGTTGGAAAATTCTCGAAAATTTAATAATTGGGGGGTTGGAAATATTTGAAAATTTAAAAAATTGAAAGTTGGTATAATTTGAACAATTCTTATATTTATACCATTGGTTTGACGATTCCAACTAAAGTGGGCACGTTGTCCATTATTAAATGTACTGGATTTTCGTTTTTGGTTCACATTTGGAGCAAATTATGAATTCACATCCTCAACATTTTGGAACATTAATAAATGGGGAGATTGGAAATAGAGCAGGGCGTTGGAAAAATCTAAAAAATTAATAATCGGGGGGGGGGGAACGATTGCTTGGCACTCTCGAGTATGACGTAAAACAGTACCAAACAGAACCAAAACATCTCAATAATCGGTTAATTCTTTACCTATTGTTGGAGAATGCCTCTCTCTAGCAGTAATGGCTGTATCGGGGACGCCGGAGCGTATTTTTGAGTTAGGGGGCTGGAAACGAATGGCAAGCTCCGATTGGGGATGGCAGTGTGGGATAAGGGAGGAGCACCTTAAAACGTTTACAAGTACGCCTTTACATTGGACGAAAGCCCCCTTTTTGAGTATCAAAGTACATAGACGGCCCCTTGCAAACCAGCTTACCTCAATGGCTACCGTCGTTAAGAACTTTAAATCATGAATTTAAAAAATTGAAATGCTGATGATGCTGATGATGCTGATGATGCTGATGATGCTGATGATGCTGATGATGCTGATGATGCTGATGATGATGATGATGATGATGATGATGATGATGATGATGATGATGATGATGATGATGATGATGATGATGATGATGATGATGATGGTGGTGGTGGTGGTGGTGGTGGTGATGGTGATGATGATGGTGGTGGTGATGGTGATGATGGTGGTGGTGGTAGTGGTGATGGTGATAATGATGATGATTGCTAGCCCATGCGGTGGTTGGAGACTTTTACCTTTACTTATTTTACTTCTTTTATTTGTAGAAATGGCAAACAGCCAGTTATACACTACCTAGTATTAGAGAGGTGTATGGTTGTGTTGTAAGATATATTCAATTACATGAAGTTTGAAAACAACTATTATTATTATTAAAGGGTGGCCAACAATGAAATGAAATTCTTTTCCAGGATATTCCAGGGGATTTTCTGCCAAATTCCAGGTGTTTTCCAGGGTATTTTTGATTATGCTTTCGAAAAATATAATTATCACATATAGATCTGCCTGTACCCATCCACCTTTCATTCTGCGTTTTACTTGAACTTTCATGTCTGTTGTTGGAAAGAGGCTGCTTACCACACGACAAATGATACGCTGTTTTCACCCCTTCCCCGCCCCCCCCCCAATAACCTCATAGATCCTCCTCCACTGCGTTACGGGAATCAAAAATGTAACAGCACTGCAAGACCAACTATTGATACTAGAGAAATCTGCTTCAGAGATGGGCTGTAATTTCAGGGTTTTCCAAGGCACTTTTCCAGGGGCAAACAAAATCCAGGATTTTACGGGGTCTTCCAGGGATTTTTGGCAACGCTGTATTACCATTATTATTAATATCTGATCTCATGCCTACTTAGTCTAACGCTACATTCATTAATTTATCACTGAGCGCCTTGGGAACTATGGGTAAATCATCCTATTCTTTAAAAACCGTGCTAGACGATTTAAAGTTTGACAAAACCGCATCAAACATCATCATTAAGAAACTAAAGAATATTGTGATTCGCTGTACCTATTATGTGTTTTGCTGCAGAACAAGTCGTGGACAAATTCTGAGCTTTTGGACTTTTGCTTAGAATTTAATTTTTTCTCTTTTTTTCGTACATTCTAAATATCTGTTGTTTCACATTTAGTAGCAGTAGTTAGCCAATTTTACACTACCTATATTTAGTGAGGTGTACTACTGTATTGTTAAAATGTATTCAATGAAATGAAGCTTAAAAAATCATGATACTCCTTCAGTTGTTACATAAATAGATAAAGGTATTTTTACAGAAAGTAAAATAAATAACAAAAAAGTTACATGAATAAATAAAGGGGTATTTGAACTGATTTACCAGGAGGTCATGTTAACGCAGGTTTCCACTTGAACGAATGCACCGATTCGACCAAGGCGGCCAGAGGTTTTGCATCCGTAGTAGGTTTAGATGTGGATTCCCCTTCGGCTATCCTCTACCGAATCAGCAAAATAAGAAGTTCAACTGGTTTGAAATTTTCTATCGGTTGATAATCCTCTTCTACGCATGCACAAACCTCAGGCCGCCTAGGGCGAATCGGTACATTCGTTTAAGTGGAAACCGGCCTTTAGCGGATATCCTAATTCTGTATTGGCCACAGGGATGTGCCGATGGAGGGGGCGTGGGGGGCATCGCACCCCCCAATATTTTCAAATTTGCAAGAAAGTTGGTCAAAAGTTAGCCAGGCTGCCAAGAGGGTTGGCCACAGTATGTTCTGTGACCTTGTTTTTAGTAACAATTTAGTAACAATAGTTGGTCAATTGGTCAGAACGTCCCCCCCCAAACAGAAGGTGTCTCGGCACACCACTGATTACCTGTATTCAGAGAGATTTGTATTTGTAAATTTTAGTTTGAATATATACATGAGAAGTTTCAAAAGAAAAAAAAAATAAATAGTGAAGCTGCAATATACAACCATGACTTCAGGTTAACTTGTTTTAGGGTATATAACTAATGGAGCAGCTAGAGATTGCAGAAGTCAAGATCTAGTCCTGCTTTTCCGGTTTCTGCATGCTATTCAGTACATGTCTGTTTCGAGACTCAGGCGGCTTTGAGCCATCCTAAATATTATTAACTTTACGTCCCAAAATTTCTTGTCCACGTGCAGCTATCAGTCATACAATCGCCAATGTGGTTTCACAATGAAAGTGAAAAAAATTTCGCTTTAACACATCACAACTTGCTGTCACATTTCCTTTCTGCGCCAATGCTCGAAGAACATGTTGCGTTCCCACTTTCTGCACCGTGTGATCGGCTCCTTCGTCGCAAACGCCTAAAGCAACGCCTAAAGCAACGCCGTAATTTTGCGAGAGCTATGTCTCGAACTTTTTTTTGTAGGAAGACGTAAATTAAAGGATCAATAAGCATGTTTATATTCCACCAAAGTTCGAAGCCTGGCTGAGCAGCATTGCTTGTTTCCTCTGCGTAGGTAATTAAAATTGACATTGTAAAGTCGGGGACAACAGCGAAAAATATGAAACCAACAAGGATCGCAGTCGTTACGATAAAAAAGCGGTGATTATCATCATTGGTGTCCTTATGTCGAAACTGTAGATCGCTACGTTTCTTGCGATAGTATATCGAACCGTAAGTAACAGCGAAAAGAAACATGAAGATGGCATCCAGAACCACCCAAACATAAACATCGTAAACAATGCGAATTTTTTCCATGTCCAAAAAGCAGTAAATTGGTGCAGGTAACATGGTGATAATCCATATACCGATGAGGAGATTTCTCATCGCATTTCCAACGAAAATTGAACGATATTTGAAAGGGAAGTTGCACGCAAGAAATCGATCGAATGTAAGGAGGAAGAACATTGTATACCACGGGTGATACAATACAGCTCTGAACATCCAAATGACTAGGCCAGCTTTGCTTTGCAAGGCCGTATGTCCCGAGAGATCTACCGACAACTGAGTGATAAAGCCTATGCAGTTCAAGATGTCAGCGACGCTGAGGCTAACGATTATCCGAATCTGATTCGATTTGTTTATCTTTGCGACGTTTAGAATATATAACCCAACAGCATTGAAGAGAATCGCAGAAACAACGACGACAATACTCAAAACATTGCATGCAAGTTTCGCTTCTGAATCCATTTTGAGTGCCTACTTAAGACCCAAGACCATCTTGGTCACAAGAAAATGCGGAAGTCTGATGATTGCGAAACACAATTCGAAGAACTCAAAGGAGCATGACCTAGTTGAATACGAGGCTACCGAGATTTTCCCTCCACTAATAACAAAGAAGACGATTTAGGCATGCTCCGTCTCGTTTGAGAAGCAAAGTAAAGTTATGCATTGAGTTTGGCACATGAAAAGCTCGACGTTTAACCTGCTGCCGCACTCTTGCCATGTAGCACGACAGAGGCAGTCGAGCCAGAGCCGTTCTGTCGCAATTAATTGATTTTGTCGAACTTATCCAAGTTAAACGTCGAGCTTCTCACGTACTTAATTCAGCAATTAAGTTCGACACATGAGAAGCACGACATTTAACCTTTGCCTTAGACGAGGATTTCTAAAATGAAATTACAGCGATAGTAAATCATAGCTTGTCTGACAAGAGAGGAATGGCAACAGAGACAGAAAATGGCGGGTTGCTTGTGGAGCACTCTCTTCACAGACCTCCATGTATGGGAGTGTTGTGAAAAAGAGGATATCTAAACTGACAAGAAGAGTTTCAAATTTGTAAATAAGATGTTTCCAGCAAAACTTGCAGTAAAAACTTGCAAAAACTCACTATCTTATCAAATTAAATGTTTCTGAAATACTATTTAAGCAGGGTTGTGGATGCTACATGGGATGTGGGCAGGGTCACTGAAATGGGGCTGGGGCAAATTGCCCCAGGGCCTCATAACACCCAATATTCCAAGGTCTGAGGAGCCTCATAAAGCAAACTAGCAGTAATTTTCCATAGCTAAATTCTAAACTCTGGAAATTTTCTGCTTGCTTCACTCACGGGGAGACTCATCCTTCTCTTTTACCCCCAGGACCTCTGAATTCTCACAGCGGCCCTGGGTGTGGGTAAGGCTCACTTAATATAGAGATCAGAGATCAGGCCTCATTAAAAGTTCTATGAGACTGCAAGTGTATGAATGAAAACAAATGCGCCTACAGAAAATAGAATGTAATAGATGGTCAGACACAGGTTTTGATGAAAATTGCCTAAAAAAATTGAAGTGCAAAATTTTGTGCTTGCGAGTGGTGCTCTAGTGCTCTAGCAGATAAACATCTTTTTTTATAAGAAAATCATTATTTTGCCTGAGCCTCAATTTTCTTAACTTTTCCCGAAATTGAGCCTGAGATTTTCTTAACGTTTTCTTAACTATTACTGAAATCAACTGGCTAGAGTGGTTTACACTTTCGAAAATAATATTGTATACTTGAATATGAATTCCCTCTTTAAAATTTTGAATACAAAAACGAAGAAATACCAATGTTTGGCCTATAAAAACATTATATTTTGGACATTGAGCCTCGTGATTTTCTTATGACTTTCTTAAGATTTTGATGATTTGAGCCTCATTTTCTTATAAACTTTTTCTAATAAAAGAAATGTGTAAATGAGTGCTGGTGCAGGTGCTACATCATTAAGAATTTTGCAAAGGTATGCTACTTGGTGAAACAGAGAATTCAGCATGAAAAACAGCATTCAATTACAAACATGCTTCACAAACTTGGATCCATTTCCCCAACAGAAAAATCCAAAAGTTTCTGAACTGAAGAAATGATAAGTAAAATTAGACTCACCACAGATGCCTTCTTGACGACTTTCAGATCATTATTTGGCAGCCTTGTGCAAACTGCACATGTCAATGTATACTCAATCTGCAAAAATATGAAAACATTGAAGTGACTAAAAACTTCAAAACCTCAAGAGTATGAATTCTGCAAGTAATCCTGCTCCTTATTTTCAAATGCAACACATCTTGGTCACATCTTCCACATCAGGCACCTGGTAGGAATTAAATATCTTCCAAATTCTACAGTAAAAAAGGTAGCCACAATCTCTGCAAAAAGTCTTGGAACACTTACACTATTTCTGTTGCTCATTTAGTACCACCCCCTCTCCCCCTCAAAAAATTGTTGCTTTATACAGTGTTGACATGTAAAGAAAGAGTTGCTATGCTTGCAGACACTTCTCTGGCAAATAAGCACTTAATTCAACATTGTTTTTAGGGAGAGGCGATTTCAATCATTTGACATGGATAATAAAATCATTTTAATCAGAAATCATGCATTAATTAATTGGTGTGCCAAGGACTTCTGGCAGAGATTACAGGCAAGGGCAATTTTGTTAAAATGCTGAGCAAAACATGTGCAATATCATCAAAACATATCAACAGACTTGTGTGTCTTTTCTTCCTCTGAAATGTGGTCAGAAAATAAAACAGTTAAAGCTGAACTTTTTGAAATTTTCTTCACACTTTATGATGTAATTGTTAAACATCATCCAGCTTTTTCTTTATTGGATCTTTACTAGAAAAGCAACTAGAGTCCAAAAATACATGAATGATAAAAGTACCTGATGCATGATCAAATTAAGGTACACTGTCTCTTCCCAGTTAATATGAGGATCTCCAAGGCTATGGAAATAACATGTGAAATATTATGCAAGAATGCTGACCTACAAAGGGCTATGTATCTACTGATCAAGTAGCTGATTTTGGTGTACAGTTCTTCTAGTCAACAGGATTCTTGCCAAAAGTAAAACATGGAATATAGCACAACTGAGAAACTATTAACAGAGACAAAGCAACATGCAAATATGTTAAGGCATGATAATATAGATGGTAAAGGTGGGTTTATGAAACATATTGCTGATCCAATACCACCTTGGCTAATCCAACTTCTCAAACCAATCCTCTCCAAAAGTTACAGGCAATACTCCAAATGCTCCTTGCATGCTGTCCTAGTACAAACTTAATTTTTTTGATAACAAGCTTTGGCCTATTTTTCTGAAATTGAATTTTTTGCTGTAATTTTGAATCAAGATGTTTATTTTCAAGGAAATGCAGTATGCATGCAGAAGTCAAAGTAGAGTGGAACAAGAATTCAGGCTACAGAAACTACTCGACAATACTTACCCAGGGATTCTGTTGGAGCCCTTACGATATACAATGACCTGAAAAAATGCAAAATGTGAAGAATATCAAAAGCAGCAAAAATTAGTCCACGTAAGTTGTTTCATTTCCTAAACAAATAGATTATATTCCACACTTCTACATGCAAAGCAAGAGATCTCTAAAAATCAAAAATAAGTCATTTGCTTACTTCACATTAAGTGTAATTAATAACTAAAATGAATATAAATAAACAGTTTTCATATAGGTAGTGTCAAATCATACACAGAAGAAAAGGGTATACAATGCTATAACTGTGATCCTGTCAATCACTTTCGTGGCATGTTTCTTTAGTAAGCAATGTTGGGGAAAGGCTGTAGGGCCTATAACAAAGCCCCAGCAAAGGAAAAACTGAGGAAATGGGGAAGTTTAAGTAGAAAGGGAGACAAGATCAAGTTTGTTAATGTTAGATTTAAAAGATGACAAATTGTAGGATTCAGGGAAAGCAGTGGGTGTCAATGAGTTCCACAATGGAGACATTCTTAGAATGAAAGATGATTTGTGAGCTAGAGTTTGTGGATTAGGTACTGTAAATCTAAAATGTTGATATAAAAAGCATAGCAATTTTTATTCCTTTATATTTTGTACTTGATCAGAGTTAAAAACTCAACCTGCTTTACCCATGGTTTAAAAAATTAATGAGGTATTGTTGTAAATCCCTACTAAGATCCTAAATACAATAAGTGCTATAGATTTTACTAAACTGCAAAACATGTGCATTTTATGTTCAAGCATTCATTATCATAATACCAACCTCGCTTTCACTTGTTTTAAGATTGCATCTGACATAAAACAGCATATCATCCTCTTCATGTCCGGAGTGAACTTCCTTCTCCTGGCCTAGTTGCATGAAATGTTCCCCAAATAATGTAGTCCAAACAGATTCTCTCATAACAAGGACAAATCCATCTGGAGGATAAAATGTGGCACTAAAATCAGCACAGATAAAATATCATTATTTACATAGGCCAATAATTTTGAAAATTTCTTGGTGCAAACTCCATTATAGATTGAGGGGCAAAGGTATATTCAGTGGTTAATGACCTCTATTCTGAAATTATATCTATGCATCCTCAAATTTCAGACCAAGAAGGAAGATATGTGTGAACATTTATGTTTCCATCTTGTGGGTGCCATTTCCATATGGAATAAAAACTTGCAAAACGCGGAAAGATCAGAAAAATAATTCAGTATTGGAAAAGGGCTGAAATAATTAAGCCTACTTCCTAACAAAGATCCAGTCTTTCGTTTGAAGAAGAGCTTAATCCTATTTACAAAAAGGAGCTACTTCTGGAATAAGTCAAGAAAGGCCACTCTTATTACTTAGCTCGTTCTCATGCAAGAAAATTTGAATGATACTAAGAATACATTTAAAACATATCGAAATGTGTTCATAAAATTAAGAGACTGCTTCGAAAATTAGCCATATGGGTGCTATTTTCTTCATCTTGCTAGCAATTCTTTTTTTCAAACGAGTGAATGTAACTTAAGTGTATTCAAAGAGCGATATACAGTATAAGATTGACCTTTTATAAATCCTCTGCCGTAAACGATTCTTAAACGGCAAGTTGCACATCCATGCTGAAAATTTCGTTTTTTTGTGCAGGTAAATTTCCAGCAAGATTGCAATTAATAACTGGTAAAATAATGCAAAATTCACAGCAAATTGACGCAAATGCTTGCAATACGTGAGCAGTAAGGTCTACCAAGCCGCTCTTATTCCTGTGCTAGGCCAATAGAAAATGGCGGTAAGACTTTAAATGTTGAGAGATAAATAGCCTAAAGCACATTAAACTTTACCTTCGTGCAACGATCCGAGAGATCTTCTTTTTTCTTTCTGCTTTGTATAGTCCAACAGCACTGATAGGAGGTCCTTCTCTGAAGTGTCATCCAAGGCACCTCCACCCCGGTACGTCGCCATTTTGTCACAGGGGGCTATACAGTGAACTCTTGGCTGTTGGTGTAAAGTGCACAGCAAATTCGTGCCCAAGTAAGGAGCCGGGGGCAAAAAGAAGCGTCTCCCATATTTTAGCTTGTCGGCAGACTAATGGAATTTTTGATAGCTTTTTGGCTTCTTTTTCGGCACGTAGGTTCTCTTTGTTGCAAACAAGCCTCCTTTGTCGTCTTTCTCGGAAAAGTTGGGTTGTCCGCTCTTCCAACAATTTCCCATATCTTCACCACCCGAATCCACAAAGTGACATAAAAATGGAAGGTGTGAGGGTGCACCCCCTAGTTGTAATTGAAGGTGGCTCAATACCCCGAGCTCGGTGATTGTCTTGGAATGCATACACTGAATTATCCTTTTTTACGGTAAAAGAGAGTTTTAGACTTAAAAGCTGACGAGAACTGGATAATATTCTCAGATTCTTATATAACTAGGTAGGCCATTTGCTAAGTTTCTTGTAGAGCTGCGTTCACTAGAAGAGTACCCCGCCCCGCCCCCGAGTTGGTAATATGACCACACCCAATCTCCTCTGCAACAGTTAAATCTAGAAACGGCTCCACATCTTGCCTTGCCACATTTTGAATCCTGTATCTTTTTCTTTGCAAGCACAAAACTGTGCCAGATACAAGCTACAAATGTGTATTGGATTACTCAAGCTAAGGCCAACGTACAGGTGATGCCCCCTTGTAATTCACCCTTCTGGAAACGTAAATCCCCTAGTCCTCAAATTCGTTCCCAGTAAATGGACTTCTGCCCCCAGAAATTATCTCTTTTTACTCCAAGTTTTCCAGTAGAACTGAAAAAATCGATTTTGACAAAGTCAACTATAGTTCAAACAGTGATGGTACTAAGTGGTAAATATGAAATGCATGGATATCTTATGTGCCAAATAGAAGTATGCCCCTTTTATAAAACAGATGCAGCAGAATTTTTCAAGGAACTTATCGCTAATAAAAGCATGATGTTGGAGATGCATTTTAAGCCAAAGTAAAAAGCACTGCACCAAATATTTTCATGGGGTGATTGCCCCCAGATTCTTTTCTTCAGTATGCTACAGCGATTGGAGACATGACACTACTTGTTACTAGAGCTGATGACTTTTGCCAAGACTCCAATTTAAACGCATTTGCTTTTATGACACATTTGAATTTCCAATTAGAAAATGAAGTATATTCTTCTTAAAACATCTTTGAAGGGTTTAACGCCAGAAATTTCTCCCAATCGTCACAAGTTCTCCTTTCTTTGTGAACTAGCATATCTCATCTTCTAGGGTGTTGTAAATATTTCTTTAAAAAGGCTATGGATCATAGCACCTCTAAACAATAAAAATAACTTTGGCACTGGGACGTAGGAAACATTCAAGAACGTTGGGGGACAAGCTACGAAGCCAGTGGGTGGAATGGGGGCAGCGCCCCCAGCTCAACGATCTTCCCCGCCCTTGCTAGTTCATAATTTTGAGTCTTGATCATTTTTTATCTTGTTATTGTCTTTTCTATGTCAAAGATTATAGATTATAGCTTTCCAATGATGCTTGCAAAGTGGCATTCTCCGGCATTATAGGGAATGTAAATGCAAAACTTTTGCTGGGGGGCTAGCCCCCAGACTCCATTTGCTACTTTTTTGACACAATAAATACATTAAGCACATTATAGCCAACGTAGAAGGCGTAGTGATCAAAACATTTCTGATTGGAGCCCCTAAATCCTTTCTTTTCCCTGTGTCCAGTAAACACCTTCTTTATGTTTAGGTGTGGCTGCCATGTCCATTCGGCCTGGCTTCGTGACTAGGGGACACAATTATGCAGAACTTACCTTCTCAACGGCGGTTGAAACGATATTTTACCAAGAGTTCCTTATTTATATGGGATACGTTGAAGCAAGAAAGGGCATTTCAATACTCTTTTGACTATCTCATGACAAAACATGCACTCATTCACTGACGAAAGTCATTGAATCTAGACAAGATCATTGAAAGTTGGGGGGGTGGTGAACCCCTGTATCACCCGCCAGCTGCACCCCTGCCTTGACCAGAGCTTTGTTAAAAAGCTGGGCGCGTTCCCTGTGCATTATGCTCCCTGTGCCCATGTATTTACATTGTACCAATATCGCCCGGATCAGGTTACACATCACTGGGATCAAACAACACAATTATAATCCCATGATTTGATGATGAAATGGGTATTCCCCAGCTCCTCAGAACTTGAGAGGAGTGTACTTCTGTGAACATTTTACGCAACGGGACAAAACCCTTGCCTAGTAAGGGGAAAACATAGAAAAGGATACTGGATAGTCATGGCTTGAAGTGTGGAAACATTCTGCTATGACGACGACGTTCTTTCCTTCGAAGATATTGTTGTAAACAGTACTGGTAAACATGATATAACAGAAAAGTAAACTACAAAACTATACGTAAAAAATTATAAACATAACGCAATGAAATTGCAGTTTCGAGCGAAAAGAACTTTTAAGAAATATGCTTGTTAGACACAGCGTTTATACTCCAGATTTAGGGCATTCCAAAAACTATTTGAGGATATGCTGGAAACTTTTCTTTACAAACTTTTGGCTTTATAGGAAAATAGGCCCATATTTGATCGCCACAAGCCCATACACGCTGCTATAATGTAGAATTCAATTGAGATTTACAGTACTTCAAGTAAAAACTCTGATACTTAAGTCTTCTTTTGTATTATGGCGAATGATGATTCGCTTCTTTCCGCCTATCTGGCCGACTATGAGGATAGATAAACCCCGATCTGCGCAGGGAAATTTTTTCCGCAGAAGGTCAATGCGCCGGGAATAAACCGCTGTATAAGCTCTTCCTGAACAATTTATGTAGCGCTCTTAAATAGCCTGTGTATCATTTTGAGGACAAACAAATCTCCAACAGCTGGGCAGAAAGTCGATTTTTCAGCTGCAGAGAAGGTGACGCAGAGACGTTTGAATTAAGAAGTAAGTATATTAATTATTGATTGCTACTAACCCGGGTAGATGTTAACAATAGAACATTCAGCTGTTTACAACACACGTTTGAGTTCGTGTAGCATTATTTATCATGAATGTGCTAGATATTTTATGGCTTCAATAGAGCTGCAATTTTGAGATAGACGGAGAAAAGTAACTGTTAGAGGATAGCCAGCGTCACATGCATGATTTCTGTACACAGATAAATCGAATTTTGAATACATAAAAACTAAAAAACTTTCTTAAGTTTCAAAAGTCCAGTACTTAACTTTCATGACTTTTTGAGCAGCTGAGTACTACTTTCTTGTAAACAACTTTCTTATAAAAAGAACGTGTTATCAGGATCGCATTCCCCACAACTTCAGCTGAGCAATACGCATAACTTTCACAGCCACTACAGCAATAAAATTATTCATGACATTTTATACGGAAGCATAAGCAGAAGACGGCTCAAGGCCCGATTTAATGCATGAGGAAGTCAATCAATGGAATGCAAAATATATCAGAAATGTTTGCTTTGCTGTTCTGGGGTAATCCAGCAAATCCAAGTCATTGAGATTTTCGGGCCCTGATACTGCTCGATCTTGCTTTAGCGAGGGAAAGTGTGACTGACTGCTTTGAAAACTTGAGGTACTGTGCTCCAAAACGTATGTCCCTGCCTAGCAACCCCAAAGGATCATTAAGTATTTCTGAGACTTTACAGGGCTTGCAGGGGCAGTGGCGCAACCAGTGACGTAGGAAGCAATACACGCTTTTTTTTATAAGAAAATAATTATTTTGCCTGAGCCTCAATTTTCTTAACATTTCCCGAAATTGAGCCTGAGATTTTCTTACATTTCTCTTAACTTTTACTGAAATAAACTGGCTAGAGTGGTTTACACTGTCGTTAATAATATTGTATACTTGAAGTTTAATTCCATCTTTAACATTTTGAATGCAGCAACGACGAAATACCGATTTTTGGCCTATAAAAATACTTAATTTTGGAAATTGAACCTCGTGATTTTCTTAAGATTTTCTTAAGATTTTGACGATTTGAGCCTCATTTTCTTATAAACTTTTTTCTTGTAAAAAAACGTGTATACAGGTGGGGGGGGGGGACACATGAATTCGAGGGGCACCTTGGCAGCGTTTCTGGAAGTGAGATTGAGTACTTTGTCTGGGGCGTAGACCACTTAGAGAAATGACAAAAAATTTTGCATGATGAAAAGGTTTAATACTGTACCAGCTCCTAAATACAAATTAGTGTGGGGGTTCGGAGGCATGCTCCCCGGGGGAAATTTTAAAACTTAAATCTTCTGAAATCGCCGGAAACGTATATTTTTCTATATTTTACGCATTTTCAAAGTTTTCAAGGAGAGCAACTAAGCTACACAAAAGGGGGCACTTTGCCCGAGTCCGTCAAAAGTGGGGGGCACGTGCCGCCTGTGCCAACGGTTCCTACGTCCATGGTCGCAATGGTGATACTCAGGGCCCTAAGGACTTCAATAAGATTGGGGCCCCCAATCCCAATTTCCCCTCTAAAGGGCACAAAACATTTTTCTTTTGGAAACTTCTAGGAGGCTCTTTCAGGGCTCAAAAGTTAGGATCCCTACAATTTGTCCTAACCCCGACCTAAGCCAGTTACGTCACTGTGCAGGGGCTACTCCTTGATTATTCTAAAGAATTAGGCTTATGCTATACATTCTCCCCTTAGGGAAGAGGTATTTTGCACCTAATACAATCTTACCTCCAAGGAATACCACTCAGAGCATAGATTTCGGCACAAAGAGTACACAGATGGTGTAGGAAGCACCATAAGGATGGGGGGACATGCTTTGAAAATCATCCTCACAAGCATAAAAGGAGTGAAACTTTGGCTTGCAAAGGGGGTATTTTATCTACAATTTTAGCAAAAATGAGGCCCCCCTTGTACCTGACGGCCCCTAGATCTATGGCCAAGAGTAAGAAAGCTGAACACATAAGATATCATATTCATAGACTTAAGAATAACGTACTACTTTGTTTGGAATTTGTTCTGAAGCCTGTGAGAAAGATTTTGTTTCAAAACATAGCGACTCTATAAAGGTACTAACCTTATCTTTCCTGAGCTGATAGCATGATATTATGATCAAGGTTTAGGCCTTTGTCCTATGGTATTATAACGTAAGCATGCGCTCAGAACTTAATTCGTGGCTAATATGGTGAAGGCCGTATGAGACAATGCATTTTATTAAAAATTGCAATGAGCAGTCAATGCAAAAATTTCGCATTATTTCGATGAACTTGCGCCCTCCCAGCAGCAACGATCCAAACAACAGCATATCAGTTTCTTATATATGATTTTGAGTTCAGCTCAATAATGAATTCCTGATTTAATATTATCATTGGAAAAAGGCCATGAGGATCCTGCCAAATTAAAAACGATCTGCTTGTGAAACATGATAACGATAGTCTGAAATCGCGATTTCTATCGTAAATCGTAAATCTATCTTAATTTTCAGTACTGTGCGGAACATGGTATAGCAATTCAATTCAATTCATAACAAGTACTTAATCATGGGTTCAGCGTCCAATTTCTCTTCTAGTAGCCACAAATTCTGGCAAATAGCTAAGCACCTAATCTTATCTTTAAAACAATAGTCCCTGCAGCTAAATTTTGGTTAATATGCACTTAAAGTTTCCAAGGATTCGCTAAAAGTAACAAAGAACTCGGAAGGTTTTATGAATCACGATCATGGTATTGTTTCTCGATACTTGAATTGTAAAAAAACACCTGTTTTCATTCTCTTAATAATTAAGCGTGTACGCAGGTGTTCAATGCTCTGATACAGGCCACAATACAAATACTACGTCTAACAAAGTAGTGGTGATACATTCAGCAGTTTGGGAATCTATGTAGCAAGTTTACTGTATCTGCATTTTCTGCTGTTACAATCTCAATCAAAATACGAAACTGTTTAACGGGAAAATCTTCCATTTTATTACAGATCTCCTGAGGAGATACACGAAGAATCCAGACAATCAGATTATCGAGGGAGCAATTTGTTGGCAACTCTTGAAACGGTAGGCCTAGCTGATATTCCAATGCTTTTTCAATACTGTAGTGCATTAAGATGATGACATTGTTGTAATGGATGAGTAACATAATACGTAGATGTGAAACTGTGAATGAAAATAAAGATACAGTCAATGACAATCCTAGTTAATCCTAGTCCACGACACCTCTATATTATTAAGGGTGTGGAATATAGTTGAGAAGAAAGTTAATTGCAAAAGTTGTAAGTGATTCCATAACTCTGTACAATATGAATAAGGACTTTATCAAGGCATATCATTGAGCGTTCTCACGTGCTACAAAAAAGTAAAACATAGTTTCTTTAACTACATCATAAACATATTCCAACTTGCTTGGAAAGCTTGAGACGCAGTGAAGCGTGAGTTTGAGATACTTAGTATCGTCAAAAGTTAAATTCCTTGTAATTCAAAGGCCACACCCAAGTACTTAGGCCAAAGAATATCGAGTGTGAAAATGCGAGGAATGGTCCGGAGATGCACTCACAAGAGGCAAATGTGTGCCGATTGAGGCTACCAAAGCGATAATTTTTCTACCTGTCCTGTAGAAGCTAAATCCGTAGTGCACGTTTTTTCTCTAAGAAAGTTCTTTGGTTAAGTACTGAAACTTTCTTAACATTTTCTCAATTCCAGTATCATAACCTTCTTAAGACTTTCTTAGCAAAAATTATTGAGTTCAAATGTTTTGCGTATGCACATTAACGGAAAATGAAAAAGCTCCATGTGCAATTGAAATGATGGTAGATCTTAGTAAATAACAGACGTTAAACTGTTAGCGGGTAGCCAACATCACATACATAGCACTTTGTACACAGATAAATCGAATGTTAAACAAATTAACACTAAAAAGCTTTCTAATCAAAAATCCAGTACTGAGCTTTCTTAACTTTTTGAGCAGCTGAGTACTGCCTCCTTATGAGCCTCTTTCTTATAGATAAACGTGTACTCAGACAACTGAGTCTGTGTTTATAGCGAAATTCAAAGGAAGCATCGAGTTGCAGAGAAATAAATCCTTCTGTTTGGGTTCATTTGAAACATCTGTTCTGCTTAACAAAATACTGTAACCATCTTGTTATGTGAAATGGGTGGGCACAAGTAAACTTATAGTGAAATTTCTCGTGTATTCTGCGTGGAATTGGGACACTAAACAAAGTAACTCTTCAGAGGCGACTTTATCCCTGATATGACGTCAGCAAAGCTTTTGGCACAGCTGATTGAAAGCGAGGTCCATGTCTTGCTAATACATAACTGCAAAGCGAATCAACAAAGCTTCTTCAGGGGGTGAATAGCTTGAAGAGTGAAAGGGATATGATCGCACCAATCACAAAACGAAGTTCAATTACATAAGAGGCGAAGGCATTGGATGTAACAGGGAGCATATTACTCCCCTATTTACTAATTTTAAAGAGTTAAGTGCCTCATTACAGCATACAGATTCGTCTTGTTTAATTTGCAAGGGTGGCCCTTACAATATGTGCCACCCTTTACATACGAATGTCTTGGTCTATTTCATTTCTTTGAAGAATCAAAAGGTCATAGGTCAAGTACACGTTCATTATGAAACAATCCGCCCATTTGAGCTGAACCAGGCATGCCTTTTCATGCTCGAATTTAATCATAATCACTATGACCACGGTTCTTATGGATGTTATTCATACAGAATTCATAGACTCATATATCAGAATAATCTTTCTGTATTCGGGATTGGTTTCTAGATTTGGGAAGTGATTGTCAGTCGCATTTGGGTTGTCAAGATCCGATCATAATCGAGATTCCGATTCTGCTAGAATCAGTGAATCTTAGGGCTATTTGTGTAGAACAACATCATCCAAAAGTGCACTTTATCGCTGTGAGAAGGAACAAAAAATTTCAAGGGCACTTCAAAACAAGCAACCACCTAAAGGTATTGTCATTTATCCCAGCTCAACAGTTGTGCTGAGGGGGGAATGCCAGATTTTTCACTTGAGGGCATCACCTCCCGTGCCCCTTGCAGCAACCTGCCTGTTTCAAAACAAAATACTTGCCTTACCTTCAAGCAAATAAAATGTTAATATGTAATAGTGCTGAATGTGTAATATGGGATAATGTGACTGGCATCGAATGAATAGGTATAGCACTCCCCCGTCGATCAATGGGAAGTGATAGGAAAACAAAGGAACTGTATATGTCGTCGGGGAGTTCATGTCCTTAAAAATTTACCACAAACACAGGTAGAACAAAAAACTCATCTAAAATAGACACTCCCAAAATACATAGACGAATTAAAACCTTCCATATTTCACCACAAATGTGCTAAAGCATTTTGTCTAAAAACAGCTGCAAAGTAGCCTAGCGGATGAGTGTCTGCGTAAGGCAAAAAAGCTTCGTCGATAACAGCCACGGCAAATGTCTTAGAGATTGTGGTTCTCTCCACATTGCTATGGACAAGGAGCAATCTTGGTATCCAAACGAATAATATATTGATGGAAAGCTTGCAAGCTCTCTTGGCCAGTATCGGAAGAGATAAACACCGGATTCCGTTCAAACATATTGTGAACACAAGTGTCGATAAAAGTTGATCCGGGCCTTAATCCCAGTTAAGTTTGAGACTTAATCTTATATGCTAATGACTTACGGTTTTGAGTGATTGAGAGAAAACAGAGAGTCATGAAAAAATTTTCAAGCACGGGCAAGTCCCGTACATCGATGGGCGAGAAGGAAGTACAAAACACAGCGATTAGTTTACATCAGAAGCAAGTTCGATGAATGCTGTTCTCATGCGAAAAGTTATCGAGGAGAGATAGTTCTTGACATGCAGTTGCGAGGTAAACGGGTAAAAACAGACCGTCACAGGAATGGTAAGAGGCTCTTTAATATAGCTTTTTAAGACTATGAGGAAGTAGAGTTTTCTGTTGAAACCTGCGAGACATCAAAAGAGGAAACTTATAGATTTGAAATGGGAAATCTTGGGCAAGTTAAAGGGCTTTTTCAGCTTACAGAATCAAACTTATATGATAAATGATGGTAATGCTATGAATTGGAAAGGAACGCAAGTTTCTGGTGTTCTGGAAGTATTTCAAAACATTTCTAACTGAGCATGCTAAATCGTTCAAAGTCTGGCCAAGCAAGCACTCAAATCGACCAAATAATCAAAATACTATTCTCTTTATCAACAATGTGGGGGTGGTGGCATTAATGCCCCCTCCTCTGGTGTAACTAAGCCCAAACCCACCTGTGGGTGTAAAGCAATAGTCTTGAAAAATATGGGCCACCCTAGAATTTATACCCTGTTCCATTTATAACTGTTTCTTTCATATCATTATAACTGTCATTCTAACACATTCAGAGGCGGCGCCAGGGGCTATAGTCCCCCTTGGGAACATACTAGCCCCCGCCGGAAGGTGAAAAAATATATGTTAGGAGATTTTTGGCATTTATAGTACCCTGAAATCCGTATTTTAGCCCCCTCGTCGGAAGAGTCAATGCCCCAGGAAGAAAATTCCTGGTGCCACCTCTGAACACATCTCTAGCCTCTAGCATGATAGCTTGGTATTCGTACATAGTTGTCTGAGACAATGCAAGGATTACAGACAATAGAGAGCAGACACGAGAAGCCGGGCTCCAATTTCAAGTAAAATGTGTAAAATATTGGATCCATCCCAACCATGATCCTAGCTTTCAGGACGGCAAACAGCTGAGCTGGGTTAGGGGAGGAGGAGGGGGCATGGATGTCAATTATGAAATGAGTAAATATGACAGCAGAGTATCTCTATATAAAACCCCAGTCAATAAGTGGGGTAGCACCCCCTGCCCCCTACTGCCTGCAGGCCTACTCAAAAGAACATACCCTCAGTATTATTTTCTCTAGCTCCATTCCTGGGAGCAAGATGCCAATCCAAATGCCAAAAAAGGGATAATAGGCCATTTAGCATTGACACACAATGGCAATATACTTAATAAAGTAAAGCTTTGTGGATATAAACATAGGTATGAACATGCATGGGATGCGCCTAGACACTTCCGATGGGAGACGTTTTGACTATTTGACCAAATACTGTCAGTGGGAGGCAGTGGTGAGCTCTGTAAACTTTTTCGAAGTAGAAACATAGAAGAATCAATATTCTGCTGTAAAAAGCTATTTTACATCCAAAGAGCTGTTAAGAAATTGTTGATTTACAAGATATAGGGTATTAAACATATGTTGTTTTTTGGATGATGTTATCGTTTTCTTATTTAACTGCGTGGAGTAACTTCAAAGTTTCTTACAAAGATATATACAAGAAAAAGAGCCACCCCCTAGCTATCGATTTACACGTTTTTTTATAAGAAAACGTTATTTAAAAATGAGGCTCAAATCGTCAAAACCGTAAGAAAATCGTAAGAAAATCACGAGGCTCAATATCCAAAATGAAGAGTTTTGTAGGCCAAAAATTGGTATTTCGTCGTTATTGCATTCAAAATGTTAAAGATGGAATTCAAATTTAAGTATGCAGTATCAATAACGAAAGTGTAAACCATTTCAGCCAGTCTATTTCAGTAGAAGTTAAGAAAAATGTAGGAAAATCTCAGGCGCAATTTCGGGAAAAGTTAAGAAAATTGAGGCTCAGGCAAAATAATGGTTTTCTTATAAAAAAAACGTGTACTTTAACACATCACGAGAACCTGCCCATTTCAGTAATGCATGTACTTTTTGGAGCATCCATGAATGGGGATGGTTGGGCAATTAGTATAGCTAAATATTAACTGCATCATCTCCTTATTCTTTTAGACAAGATGTTCAAGAAGCTATTTGGCAAGAATGGTGACAGCAAGCAGAAGAAAATGCACTCAAATCAGCGCTACGAAGGAGGTAAACTACACTCTTTATAAGAATACCGTATGTAAGACTATTGAGGCTCAGAATTGAGACACCTGTGCATGCGAATCATAATCGGGGGGGGG
>WIPJ01002937.1:131681-158268 GCA_018155075.1 Cassiopea andromeda | reverse complement strand
GGGGGGGGGGGTCAAGGCTTCCTCTGAGGAAACTTCTATGAATAGGTTTGTTCTTCCACAAGGGGGAAGATTTTGGTTTTCAAACTCTTTTCTAGAAGAGCAATATTTAGTGAATTGGTCTCATAGTAACACTATGATAAACTCGGGGGCTTGGGGCTTGCACCCAGAAAAATTTCCTCGAACCAAACTGCCTACAACGCTGGGAAATGTCTCTTCAGAAGATAAGGGAGATGGGCAGAGCTCAGTATGAACTCTTGCCCGTTCTGCCCCCATGGCAGAGGGCAGAGGGGGCAGCTCCCTTCCTGCCCCCCAGCGTAGGCGTCCCTGGTCAGAATCACTAAATTTAAAAATAATTCAAGAATAATGCAAGGCTCAAGCTTCATCAAGACATAAGAATATTTTTGTACCCTTGTTGTAGTACTGCTTTCAGATGTACTTTTGCATTATCGATACAGAATATAAACTCTTGCTTAGTTTTATGATTTAGTCAAACATCAACAAAGATTGGAATATATTCCTTACAGTTCTAGGTGAAGTTAAGCCTTTGGAATTTAAGAACAATTTAAGGCTCAATATCAGAAAAATTTCAGAATAGTAAGGCTCGGCAAAAAGTGAGGTATACTTTTCAAACAAAGAGTGTACTTTAAATTATCTTCAAACATCTCTTAGCAAATCCAGGTTTGGTTCCAGAACTTTATTGGGGTAGACAGGGGCTTTCATTATGAATGGGATAGTGGAAAGCTTTACATCCTTCCTTCTTGTATGGGGACAGGGGGAAGGAGTGCGCATAGAGAAACAAATCTCTCACAGATGGCCAATACGCAGGTGCCAAAGAGCACCACATCAATTTGTATTAGTAAAAATTTTACTGAATACTACCCCTTTACCAACTCCTGAGTTATGACACCTAGACACTCTGAATGCTTTTCTACAACTTGCTGGCCATTATCTTAGCGTCCTATACTTCCTATGAATTACAAAAGCATGAAGTTTCATTCATTTGTATTTAAGGCAAACTAGCAAACATTCTATTTTGGGTAATTTTATCCAGCTCCCTCACATCTCATTGTAAATGTGCATGTAATAGAATTAAAACATGGGTGTAAGTAGTCAAAGCACTAGAACAATGACATAAATTCTGTTTCTATTTTCACAGATTCCAGGAATCAAAATGAGAATATGTACACAACTATTCTCGCAAGTAAGACCCAGCAAAAACTTGCAGGGAAGTTGATGCGAGCCCTCGAAAGAACGGGCGAGGTTATGGTAGAATCAAAAGAATCAGTAGTGGGTAACAGCAACCATAAGAAAGAATGCGCAGAAAATACCGTTAGGTACATTCGATCAAAACGGGTGACTGGAGTCGTAGTTCTCTCATCCAAAGAACTAGATAGCTTTTTACAAGAAAATGGTTCGGTGCAATTACAAATAGCTGGCGAGGACGCTGCTTTGGATTGCAAGTATTTGGCCAGTGCCTTTAAAGCACAAGAAGATATTCAGTCAAAGCTATTAGTCGTTGTACCAAATGGTGGTGCTGACTGTCCCACGTGTCTACAAGGCGTGGATATCCTGCAATTAAGTGGTGATGATTCATCATGGGACAAGGACATTGTGGCACGGTTTATGCAAAAGATTTCGATGCGATAGTCCTCTTTCAAGGACTTGCTGAGATGAATAAATAGCATTGCAAGACGATCTTTGTACGTAGTAGGGGAGTGGTCATTATTTATGGCAATCAGTTATAGTGCAGGTAGTCAAAACAATTTGTTTGTAAAAACAAAATAAGATTCACTCTACGTTAAGGGAGAGATTTCAGCATCAATCTTGAGGCACTCCTGAGATCATTTGTTTAGTTTTGAATATTGTAATTGCATCTTGTAAGTGTCACCCATAATCAGAACTCGGTGACCCTGCGTCTCTTTTGGCTGTGGGTGACACATATTTTGTTCTTCTATATCTTCTTTTGTTTTTGTGTTTAGTTTTAACAACTCGTATATAAAAAAATCATTTATGGTCTGCGTGGGAACTGAAGAGAAAGCATTATGAAACCTCAAAAAGATTTTACCACACCATTTTGTAAAGTCAAATTTTTTTACCCCACCAAAAGACGACAGGGAAAACATACCTCATCTCTAAACTGTTTACTCTGAAAAGTGCAACCAACTTTCTTCACTGTTAGAGACAAAAGCATTCTATACGTTTCTCTTGTTTAAATTCATGAAGTTCTTGTGACAGAAACACAATATATAAAAGCACCTAATATGCTCTCAAAGTTACTGCAACGGGAAAAGTCTCCAATTACCTGCATCAAGATCATAATTCTTTTGGTGATGATATTGCAGTGATAACTCTTGCTTTTCACTTGACACTCTAATACTTATGCTTAAAATATGACATTTACCACCGCCCCTTTGTTTTTCACAAGCTATTTTGCTACTCCACCTAATATAACTTGACTTTTCAGTTACCCTACCATTTTCTCTTCAGTCCCCACTCCGGTCATAAACAATGACCACTTCCCAAGGACAAATGAATGTTGTGGTTTCGTTCCAAGGAGAAAAAGACGAACCAAGAAAGCAGAGGATAGCTAAAAGCTCTCTGCATTCTCATTTTCAAAACTAAGTGGACTACTGTTTATAACACCTCATGCCTTCGAGCTTAAAACGTATCCTTGATAAAATACAAGAGTAAAATCGGAGACAAGCGCTCCAAATTTGCAGGATGGTAGGAAGTAAAAGAAATCAATACGGGATATCATGTCTGCCATGAGCAACGAATATATCCCCTTAGCCAATGTAGTCATAATTTCATCTTCCTTAAAAGCACATAAACTGCTCCATTTCTCTTCCAACCCATTTCTGCATCAATTATTCAAGAGTAGTACTTTCTATATTTACAAAATAGCCAGCGAAGAAAAAGTTGTCACCTTCAAATACAATCATAAGACTACAAGTTGTGGGATAAAAATATATCGAAGGGTAAGCGAGCGAGTCAGAGACATGCATAGTAATAGTTTCACATCCCAAAAGTAAACGCAATATAATTTTGTAGGTGGAAATGGTATGTAAAAGGCATCAAGTTTTCATAGAGGAATGCATTCGCTGAATACACTATTTATAGATAATCAAACACTTTGCTCCTCTGCAATGGTACTCAAGCGAACATTTCTACAAAATAATGCAACATACAGTCTATTTAACTTGATGCCTCTGATGAAGTGAATTATTTCCATGAGATACTAATTTTTTTGTAGAATTCTTAAAGTAGTTTGTATATGATAATACAGAGTGAATACAAGCTTGTTTATTTTGCTACAACTGAGAACTGGGAATCAATTCTATATCCCATCTTTTATGACGGATACTGATGGACTTGCTGTAGAAGCAGAGGCGTGCTGACCCACCGGGACTCAAGAAATTTTCCTGTAGGCCCCTCAAATTGCTTATGTGGGCCCCTAAAATTTTTCTCCTTTTTAAGCATTTATCATTTGCATCATCATATGCTATAGAAAAAAATGCAGTAAGGCCCCAGAATTGTATCGTGGGCCCCTAAAAACTGTAAAATTCCAACAGCACCCTTGTGTTAACTATGGGGTACTGTTGGAATAAATAAGAAAGCTTCATACTATTGAACCGAACATACATAATGCACTAACACGAAATTCTATGAAGAAAAAGGCAGTGACTCTATCAAAAACAACAACAACAACAAGAGGTTCCGACAACCAATAGTATTTAGGTCGAAACAAGGCAAGGATCCTGTCGGGGGGCGAGTGTTTGCAAAACTGCCCGCAAAGCTATCTTTGCCTCCCTTCTTTTCTATCGATATATTTGACCTAAATTTCATACTAATAAAAAGAGCTGTTTCGTTAAAGAGAGAACGAAAACAAATGAGAAATGTGAATAATACATTTTTTTATACAGAGTAATTCAATCAGCTATTTTAGGTTAGCTGCTATCAAGCGAAGCCCTTTAATAATGAAAATTAAAATAAAAAGCTACAAGAACTGAAAAGCCTACAGTCCATAAAAGATATAAAAGACTACAATCAGTAAACGTTTAGAAGTAAATCAACCAAAAACAATTTTCTTTTTGGGCTTTCAGTTTTAACTTTTGGAATGCTCAAGTTGTACCCATTGGATCTTGTGGTTTTATTATGATTAACTTATTCAAAAAGATTGTACAACAGACAAATGCTGAGAAAAGAAAAAGCGCATCTCCGTCTCTTGTGGCTACATTCCTACATAGCCACATTGTCCCTTATGCATAACTTCTCACCGCTAAATTTCCCGTAAAGCGGTAGAAGAAAATATATAATTAATACCATAGCACATTTTCATAAATTCAGTCTCAATTTGCATCCTTTACTATCAAAGTCAAAATCCATTTCAATTCAAATCAAGTAATTCATCCTTATTAGCTACAGCTTTAATGTTCCCACATATAATTATACAATCAACATCGCATAATTATGCTAGTTACAAAGCATATGCATGGCTAACCAAATCTCAGTATGAAGCAGCAATCCAAAACTTATCGATTTAGCTAAAAATCTTGACAGCCTGCAACCCTAAACAGCAGTCAAAATCTTTCACAAACCCATAACAGCTTTGTATTGTAGATAGGGACGTGGCCAGGCTAAAAAATGGGGGGCATAGGGTTAGGGCTATGAAAGTTGGGGCATAAATGAACAAATTTTGGCCACGCCCTCTACTTCTCTGAAGCTTTGCTACTACCCCTCCCCACACCAAGTTTCTCATCGATTTTAAGGCAACCTCAAGCATCATCTTGGCAAAGTGGGGGAGGGGGCAATTGCCCCATACCCTCCATAGCTACGCCACTGATTGTAGCAAATATATATTGTAACCACTCGGTCATAAATACATTCAAAGTGAATCATGCCATTTGCGAGCCAGGTTTTGCTAACACGAAAATAACAGCCCTTGTACTGATGGTTGAGATTCTATAAAACTCAGAAACGTAAAACGATTCCGGAAAATCTGCTACTCAGAATTTTCTAAATGACTATAAGAAAGGAAAGTCGCAAAAAACACCATCTCATTCCTACATTTTTTTAGTTATAAACATAAATAACTATCGTTCAGCGAATTTACCGACTACAAAAAGTATTACAAGCAAAAGCATTGAGGTATAAAAGTCAACTTACATCAGGAGAAATCGGACCTGTAAATGATCGACAGGTCTTCATTGGTTGCTTCCACTGTCACTGTCCATGGCTGGTCCGGATAGTAAACTAAAAAATGGAAAAGTATAAGATATGCTACAAGACATTATACGGAATGGAATTTGAAATACGCTTCTATGCTATCGATCTGTAAAGCCCTGTTCAGACGCTCTCAACATTTCACAAAACATTCGATAATCGACTCATGTCATTGGTCATGTGATTTACTCGTCCAATCAGTAGGAAGCGACGACTAAACAAATGTTTAGTGAGTGTTCAAACGCTCTCAACATTTGACTAAACATGCAGTTTCACTCTACATTTTCAACGGGCGGGCTTTGATGTTTGCTCTAAAACGCAAAACATCACTAAAAAAGGTGGTTAAAAGTTCTAAACATTTCACAAAACAAAATGCATAGCGATGTTTTGTGAAATGTTGAACAGGTCCTAAGATGAAAACGAATATTAATAATGATGATTATGACTAAAATAACGATGATAAAAATGGTGAGTAATATGATGAGGGTGCATAGGCGTCGACTATGTGGGGGCTGTGGGCAATACTGCAAAGGAGCTGGGCCCCCTCTGAAAATTGTGAGAAAGGACACTTTTGTGTTGCCCATATCACAGAAACCCAAGATAATGACACAACATTTACCCTTGAATTTTCCTTGAATTCCCTTGATTTGATGACAACCCTGTGCATCTATTTATCAATCCGTTATCAATAAACATGAAACAAAAAACTGAGATCAGTCCTGATAGCTGTGACACCATTATACAAAAGAAAACTACAATAATAAGGAATTATGGCTAAAACAGATAATAATTGTGACGTAATACTTACAAATTTCACCAACTTTAAGGTCTGTTCGTTCAGTTCCACTACAGTTACGCTTACAGTCCTCAAAAGGCGTCAACGTAACTTGGGAGGAGCCATGAACTTGGGCGATAAAGCAATTTGACGTGCCGCAAGATGGCTGTAAAAAATGAATTAGAGAAGATTAAATTTTCTAGAATAAAAAAAATAAAACAGAAGCAAAAGCAATGCAATATACATTTTACTAATCAAAAAGCATGCTTTTCCTATAGGCTCAATGAAACCTACACAAAATTTAAAAAAGACCTGAATACATTGCATATTCCCCTTGTCCAGTGTTTCCCAAATAGTGGGTGCACCCCATAGGGGGTCTATGTGATGCTAGAAGGGGCTCATATGACTCTGGAAAACAGGTACAATTATACAATTTATATCTATAACAACCCTATTTATAGTGAATGGAGGGGGGCAAAATATTTTCACTTTACATGGGGGGCTTGCAATAAATAATTGTAAAGCACTACCCTAGCCTTTAGGTTCATGATAAACATTTTGGTAGGCCCTATCTTATTTGTTGGCCTAATTTGAAAAATCCAACAACAGGAAACTCATAAGAAAGAACAACCACTTGAAAAAATGTGTGAGTTATCTATGGCTGTAAAAATATGAACCATGAGTGCTGAAACTTTATGTTGTGTAAAATGCAACATTCTTTGTGAACCACTAAGAAAATCAGTTCTCAACATTGCTTTTTTGAAGAGT
Source organism: Cassiopea andromeda (assembly GCA_018155075.1). Taxonomy (NCBI): domain Eukaryota; kingdom Metazoa; phylum Cnidaria; class Scyphozoa; order Rhizostomeae; family Cassiopeidae; genus Cassiopea; species Cassiopea andromeda. The sequence continues at coordinate 151,502 of WIPJ01002937.1, read as the reverse complement.
ATGAGAGTGGAGGAATGAGCAAAAGCATGAAAAAGTAACACATCAAATTTATATCAACAAATGACAATTGGGGGCAATTCCAAGAATGATCTTTAAACCAAAATTGAATGGCTAACATCATATTATTTCTAACCTAAAAAGAATAGACTCCTAGTCTTTAGAGAGTAATAAGTACAGAAAGCAACAGCAACAAAGTCCACTTGCATGTTTACATAACTTTCCATTTCTTGTAACAGAAAATTTCTCAGAGAGATTAGACCAGGGATTTTCAACAGGGGTTTGTCAGATCCCTAGGGTTCCAACCGCAAAGTTAAGGGGCTTCACCAGAAGTTATAAAAATGCTATGATCAACAGTTTACTTTAATTTTCTTGTGCAGATTTGTAAACTGGGGTTCCTTGAGTCACCAGAATGTTCCTTTAGTCACCAGAATGTTCCTTTGGGGTTCCACTCCCCCAAAAAGGTTGAAAACCACTGGATTAGATTATAGTTTCCCCCACAAACTGTAAATTTGTACTACATTCACAAAAGAGGACTAATTTATAAATGATTACAATCCAGTAAAACTCTAGCAGCTTTATGATATTAAAAGATTAACTTATTTATTAGTCCATCAATTTACAAATCACTCACCAGTACAAACTTTGTTGGTGAGTCACGATGAATTATAAACAGACATTTCTCAAGATAAATCTCAGACATTAGCGGCACAAAACTTGGTCTTCTGAAAAGCTGTCTCAAAGCACGAGTTCCCTCAATCCTGCAGTTTTTCCTTGAAAATAAAAAAGGGATTTCCTAGCACACAACCATAAAGGAAAGGGTGCTCAAACAGAAGGTTAAACTAACAGAAAGTTGCTCTCTCATATTACCTTGATACATAATGTGAAAACTTGAAACAGAGGAGGACATGTTTAATATCAGCCAATAGGAGACAACAATTTCATCAACAAACAGCTTTCAAAGCTATATTTCGGCCAATTTGATGACATGTTTTTTGTGTTGGCCTAAATTTAGTTTCAAAAGCAGTTTGTTGACAAAATTGTTGTCTCCTATTGGATAAGACAGTAAAGAGAATTTGGTTGTGAGCAAATGTATTAACCAATCAAGATTTGCAGAAGGTATGCTAATGGCAGTGTCTTACTCCTTTCATTAAATAATAGTTCGTTAATTCAATTGGATGCAACTGATGGAAACAAAAATCAAAATATGTGGCATTAATAATCCCAAAGTACACATATCCACCAAATGACAGTTTGCGTTTCATAATTTCTTCTTACACGCTTTTGAAGAATATTCATAATCTGATGGAAACAGATATGAAATTTTGTGGCAATAATAATCCCAAAATACACATACCAACCAAATGACATCTTGCTTTTTAAAATTTCCTCTTCTGAGCTTTTGAAGAAATCTTCCAGCTTCTGGTTCCCTCTGTCACCATAAACTTCACACACACTAAAGTCCAAATCAGCTTTATTCTTGTAATAGAACTCTCTCAAAAATGTATAGTTATATCTGCAGTTCTTGAAATCTGGTTCATCCACAATGATGGTAGGTTCACCACTTTCAGTAACTTTCTTGGCATCTTTACTTGAGGCAGGAAAGTCAAGTATCTCCAGTGGTTGCTCACACAATTCACAACTAGGCTCCTCTGAAATACAATGCAACATAATAAGATAAAAAATAACAAAATAAAAATATAACATGAAATAATGTCCTATAAAAATTTCAATATTGAAATGCAACATAGCCAAACAACACTTGCAGTAAAACAGTCAGAGTTGATGCTTCATATCATTTGGAGTATTTAGCCAAAATGGATATAGCCCTAATTCAAATTAGGTTTGTCTGAAATACCAGAATACATCATTTTTCTATGTCATTACATAAAAAAATATTTCTCTTCTAGCTGTGAGATAGTAAATACCTCTCAAAATAGAAAACAATCCATACCAGGTTTGTAAAATGGATTTTGAACCAAGCATTCCCATTTTTGAGCCTTCTTCAAGTCAACAACAGCATGCAATGGCAGGCTGATTTTACGCATGTACCTTGCAAAAATGTAAGCAATGTTTCGATCATGCATGATATTTTTCATCTTCTTTGCTAAATATGGATTGTTGTTGACAGCTATATATGACCCAATGATCACCAAAATCACCAACAGTAGCATAAGAAAGGAAAGTTTGAAAGCACTCCAAGCAAAACTGAGCAAGGATGATACAGCAGCTTCACCACCTTCCGTTTTTTTCTCCCAATTGTATCCTATAAAGGATATTTACGTACAAATATGAAAACATGGTCGTATAAGACTTAAAATATGTTTCCTAGTGTAGTTTTTCTAACATTATTCAATTTGAAATTGTCCTTTAAGGACATTTTGCAGTGATGATTTGTAAATAACTAAAAATAGAAAGATCTCAAAAAATGAACAGCTATTTTACATTATGAACAACAATTCGAGCGTCTAGGTATAGCTAAAGCTGATTTGTTAACGTACTAACATTATTTTAAATACTCAAACAAATTAACTTGGTTCACATTAAAAACCATGAAGCTAATTCTACCATTGAATATGTCGCTGAATTTTTTCTTTATCTCCTCTTCGGAATGGTCCTTAGCTACTTTCTGTCTAATTTTATCAACTCTTTTCTTCAAATTATTAAACGCTTCATCCTTTTTAACTTTCCCAGCCGCTTCTCCCGCCATCTTGCAAGACACCTGCTGCTAGCATTTCTTCCGGTTCTAAATTTCAAAACGAGGCTGCAAACTGTGCTATTGCCTCGTGGTTACCAGCTCCCCAGTTCAAGACTAAGTTTGAGAGTAGGGGTGGGGTAAGAAGAGGTGCCCTCGGCCCTAAATCTTCAGTGGGTGGGAAATGGAGATCTTTTTCTATTGCAAGAACCGGGCTGCACTGTTTTTTTTCGTTTGAGTCTGCTTTTAGTGACGTAAATGTCTCTGCGTAGCTGGGAAGGGGGGCGAGTTTAGATGAGCAAATTTTCCCAAGGGGGTAGACAGCCTGAAATAAAGTAGTAATAAAGCCAACTCAAGCAAACCAGGGGCAGCATTGGCAAGTAAAGTAGATTTAATTTAATGGGGCGATTCCCCACTTCGCCCATCTTTAGCTACGTGACTGTCAGCTCTATTGTAAAATCAGCAGTTATAAAGTCACAAAAGCAAGCAAGCAAGCAACTGTGAGTACAGAATTAGACTATTAATATGCATCAAACTTGAAATAACCCTAATATACGCATCTTTTCACGTGTGTTATTACCACTAATGCCTCTCTAGTCCTCTAATGAGTATAACTATGCAGCAAACGACTAAACTGTACCAGAACTACTTCACAAGAGGTTGACGATTTGCAAAAATGGGAGGGAACTCAATCGACGTCTACACATCAAAACAGGAAGCTTCAACAGATTCTATTGGAATTTCAAGCTTGCAACTATGTGATGTATACACCAAACTTAATGGGTTAGTAGACATCTGTTAAGCATATTTGCACTTGCCTAAAGTAGATAGGGAAAGAAACCAGAGTTTTATCTGCATTTGTCTTTCCATCCATTTAATGATGGCTATTTTCCTTTCCTAGAGAGGTAAGGGGAATGGACTTTCATGTACATGAGCAAGTGGCAAATGAGGCAAATCTAAGCTCAAAGGCTACAAATTTACTGAGGCCATGGATGAGGGGAGGCAGTTAAAAGCTTATTGCTTCCACCTTTCTGCATATTTCTTCCACTCCAATAGATACAATATACTTGCAAGCAATAGGACAAAACAAACTAAAAGAAGGAAGGAATTTCACAGTAGGAACTAGTTACTTTCTTGTACCTAATACAAGCAATTTAAGGGCTGCTTCACATTGCATGTTTTCACAAGTCTTAACGTAAGATAACTTTGACACAATACAGATAAAGGTAGTGGAGAAATCAAAGAGAGCTTAAAAGAACTAAAAATATACTTTAAAATAAGCTACGACTCTCCTTTGATTCACAGCTACATATGATATCATTCAAAACATAACGAACAAAAGTTGGGGTCTTCAGTTCAATGGGATAGAGCATAAACAAATTAAATACGATGTGCTTGGCGTCCGTCTGCATTCGGTTGTCTCCAGTTCTCGTTCTGCGTTCATTTTCACGTACTCGCGCGTGAGTCTTTACCTGTATAGAAATCTGCTATATCTACCACGATTTCCCCTACCACGACCCCTTCCCCTCCGTCTTCCATAGCCGCCCCTGAAAGTATTCGACTCAAAGCCTCCGCTTTCGCTCTTAGACCACGATTGGCCATTTCTTCGGCTAGGTGGCATGTAAACTTCAGCCGGGGATTTCTTCTTCGCCGTGGATCCTTCAAATGTAATTGGTGTTATTCCAGCTCGTTTTCGCCTTGAAAGAGAGGAAATACAAAATAAACTAAGAAATATATAAGAAATTGAGGTTAAATTAAGTTTTCGTGTACAGTAGAAACCCACCCACTTTTATAAGAAACTTAAGGCTAAAACTTCATTGCTTGAACCCTCTAACTAAGAACCCCATAGAGGATAAACTGGGGTTGGTTCTTATACAATAGAGTTCATGCTGTTGATTAAAAAGTTTATGAGTAGAAATTTTAATAAGCTGTCCACGCTTTTAAAGTTGCACAACATGTGACAAGATTGTTACAAGAATCCTGACTTTAGAGTGTACTAAAGAATCATCAAGAACTCGTATGCTGAAAACAGTGTAAATGCATGCAAAGCATGTGTTGTATGTAAGAACCTTGTTAAGAACCTTACAGGCTGGAATTCAGAGTACCAATCCACTTATTAAAGACCTATCCTGGCTGCTCTAGAAAAACCTAGGTTCTTTTGTAGGGGTTTCTACTTTAGTGAAGTAAAAGTTTTCTATCTTGCAAGAATCTAAATCAGCCCAGAAAAAATCGAAGTCAACCACTGCAAGGTAAAATTCATAAATGTTATGAAGGAAAAACTCGAAAGTCTAACTTAGGCAACAATGTTGGTAGCGTTTTAAAATTGACTCACTTTTCCTCTACTGTTTCATTGATAGCTTGGCTCTAGAAAAAATGTACCAAAAATTTCAAAGATTTGATATTCATGGTAAACATAGAATCACCAAAATAGGATAATTTTGCGAACTACAGACTGATAGAGTCAAGATAAGGTAAAAATTTCAAGTCAAGGTCAAGAGTCAATTCAAGGTATTAAGTCAGTTCATGTTCACAAAATGATGTCAAGGTCATAAGTCAAATCAAGGTCAAAGGTGCAATCAAAAGTCCAATGAAATTCAGAGGTCAAACCGTGAGGGTAAACAAAATCAGAATGGACAAACTATTTAATAGCAGTGCTTCGCAATGAGAATTATGCAGTTTCTGCATTTGCATGAAAGATAATTTGCTGTACTAGTGATAATAAGATAGTAAGCAGTGCAAAATTTAAAGCAGAATGTAATAGACACAGGATCCTTGGTAGTACACATTTATCTAAAGATTAATCTTTACGTAATCTCACCACGCTTAATTAATCTAAAGACTAATTAAGCGGGGTGAGTGGCCAAGCGGCGCAGCCAGTTCCATTAGCTTAACTGAAGTTAAGCATGGCTGTGTACGGTTAGAAACTGGATAGGCGACCTCCAGATGCACGACCAAAACAGCTCACTCCGCTGTCCTTCGGAAGGGACGTTAAACTAGAGGTCCCATGCCTGGATGCGGAAAGCATAGTAGGCCTAAATTAGCTGAAAAAGCTAGGTATAACAGCCTACTCAAAAGAAAGTAAACAACATCAATCTGTACTTACAGGAGATTTCCAAGATGGTGTTATAACACTTTTATAGGAAGGAGGATTGTGGAAGAAGTCCTAAAAATAGGAAAATGTCCTCGTTATAAACACTATCATGACTAAAATATCACGCTATATTATTTTTCACAGGAAGTTCAGACTTGAATGAATATGAATATAGGTTATGAGGGAAAATTTCTGGCCCTAATTTTAACACATTGACAATCTTACAAAAGGCTAACGAACGCTTTCAACCTAACAAGGTGAATTCTTGAGCGACATTGCTAATTGAGGTAGCGTTTACACAGGGCCTACTACATATGTGGTCGGTCAAATATTTGGCTAATTAGGCGTAGCGTTCACACGGGCTGGCTAACCGACCTCAAATTAGGTCATTTAGGCGTGCAATATTCGGCCGCCTACGAAAGCAGCCTTAGGCAGCGTTCACACGGGGCCGACCTAATATTTGGCCGCTCAAATATTTGGTAAGCCCCGTGTAAACGTAGCCTTAAACTCTTCTGCCACTCTAGGCTTTAGACCAATGACATAACGGAGACACTCGGGGCCCTTATGAATTAAGTAAAGTGGGTCCCTTGAGAAGGAGCCTTTAAGCGTCCCTTGTGTAGTGAATAAAACAAAAACGGATGAATTAACTCAGTGTTGTGTTAGCAACAATTGTTAGTAAAGATTTTGCGATGGCCTTAGGAAGCCTTTAAACATAGCATTGCCACAAAAGCAAATAATAAAAAGAATTTTTTTGGGGGCCCTTCGGAACCCCTTTTGGCCGGGGGCTCTTAGCTTCTGAACTAAGGTGTCCTAAGCTGCGTTACGCAACTGCTTTAGAGCTCTTATTACTCTAGACAGAATCTAACTTATAGTTGAATTTGTAATACAATTTCACTCTGTAACCTTCTAGTGCTTCTGTGATGAACTCATCCTAATGTAGTGCCAATTTCAAAGCAGGAAAGAGTGTAATTACTAATGTCCAGCAAGAGTGAAAGATTTAGGCCGAGGTTCATATCACAACAAGAATGAAAATAAACAAATCATTCTTTTAACTAGTCATTCTAAAAACATACCCTTATTAGCGTATTTATATTGCTTGTCGTTTTCAACGCCAAGCATTTGATTTTATTGTCTGTTTCTTCTAAGTCAGCTCCTGCCTTTCCCTGCAGCGCTACTCTCAATTGTTTTATATACGCCTGCAGCTGTCTTGCAAAGTACTGCAATCTAAAGAGAAAGTACTGGGATAAACAAGAGCGAACTGATCGAGCACGAGCTAAGAAAGCAACAAAGTCTATTCTCTACTACTGAAAATCAATCTTTCATGTAGTACTCTCCAGTCCGAATAAAAGAGGGTGGTAATAAGCGGGGGTTGGAAAAAAGTCCAAAGCTAATAGCCGGGAGGACGCAATAAACGGGGGGGAGGTTCGTAAAATGTACTATAAATACAGCTCCTTACATACCTGCCGACATACTAAAATGGTTTCCATCATCCTTTCCAATACCACCATCATTAGTACGACTTTTAGCTACGTTGTCAGTGCATTTGGCGGCACGGGGTGTCCGCTGAGTTAAGGTTGAAATTCCAGCCAAAGTTTCACAAAAAGTGATCTTTTCCCAGCCTTTTGGGCAGAAAAACCACATTGTTTACCAACCATACTATGAATTTTGATATGAAATTCCAGTCACTGACAATGCACCCGACTATTGTCACAAAATATTGAATGACCTTAAAATTCATGTAAGTTGGAACTCCTATAAATTCAATGTCTTCAGGTAAACCAACCCCAGAGGGCAAGGATCTACCAACCACCCTGACAAAACATAGGAAAAATTTCCAATCCTGGATCAACTTGGTGAAAAGAAGGCCTGCCCTATGTAATATTGAACAATCTTTCCTTCCTTAATCCTGTTTCTCGATAAGATCATTTTTCATCTAATAATGCCGATAAATATTACTAGGCCCAAATAGAAATTCCAGCTGTTCCAGCCAAAGCAGGAGAAAAACCTATGGATTTCCAGCTTTTCCACCCAAATTCTGAAAAAGGCTCATTTTCTAGCTTTGCCAGCCCGAGTGGACACTCTTTGGCAATGTCTTTCTATTCAGGTGGTCATCTAACAGAGCAAATCCAAAGTCTGGGTTGGACGACGTCATCTTGGATCAAAATTAATAAGCAGGGAGGCTGCAATAAGCAGGGGGGCTGCAATAAGCATGCCATGGTGTAATTTTTTTCAAAAAAATTAGTCAGGGGGGCGTCTATTCCGGACTGGAGAGTATATTGCATGCACAAAATGAGATCACAAGATTAAAAACTTGAATTTTATATCCCATTTGACTTAAGGCAAAGACTTGTAAGAAGACGCACCAAGCAGCTGCTCTGAGGATAGGACAAAAATGATTATCGACACACACACCTTGATCTAAAATCTTTCAATTTATCAGCCGCTTCATCACTGGAAAGATATTCTTCATTCTACGGAAATAAAGACGACAACTCAATAAAGTACAATGACAGATGAAGAGCTGTCTAAAAGGACGCTTAAATGGAGCTCTCAAGGCTTGTAAAAACGATGTAGTTAACACGATCTCCAGTGCTTGCCAAAACAGTTGAAGCACTCTGGCAAATTTCAGCATTTTTCGCTTCATTGCCTCCCCCTCCCCCCTCCCCCCAGTACAGTTTTGAGTTGCTGCGTGGTTTCAGACAAATCACTTGCAATTTGTCCAAAACACACCGCAGCAATCTCCTACCTTCAAGTAACAACATTATTTTGGGGGGATGGGGCTATTTACTGTCCCCAAGAGCTGTTTAATTAAAGGGAGTTAGCAATAAAACAAGTTTAATCCGGTCACAGCTAGTGTACGTAGCGTTTCAACTAATTTTCGCAATGATTGTAGCTATAAAGTTCACCCACCCACCTGTTTTCCAAGTTGGTGGACAACGTACAAGAGACATTCGACATAGGAGAAATTTAATTTCTGGCTAGCATCTGCTTCCTTTTCTTCTGGTGACTCATCTTCTTCAGCTGGTGCGGTTGGTATATATTCCTAATAAAATAATCACATACAGCAAATATAGAGAAAAACTTTATAGATGGCAGGATTGAAAACGCTTGAAATAGATTGAGATGGATCAAGATAGATTGAGCCAAATAAATAGATAGATAATTGAGATAGATAGTTTATTAGTTGGGATGTTTTGTTGCAGCTCATAATCGAGGGAAGCTTACAATCAAGGTGCAGCTTACAATCAAGGTGCAGCTTACAATCAAGGGGGCAGCTTACAATCAAGGGGGCAGCTTACAATCAAGGTGCAGCTTACAATCAAGGTGCAGCTTACAATCAAGGGGGCAGCTTACAATCAAGGGGGCAGCTTACTCTCTGGTGCCGAATAGTGGGGGTCCCCGATTTCAGATTTTTGAAAATTTCACTACCCATTTCATTTATTAAACACCCCCCCAACTTAGCAATTTTGAAAAAACCCAACCCCCAGTGATACTAACTTAAAGATTTCAAAGTTTCAAAAAGGATAAGTAATTTTAAAAATTGACTTTGTGAACGCAAATCAATAACTGAGGAAATCAAAATAACTTAGTTACCCTACAATTATGCAATGTCAAAAACCAATCGTAACAATTCTTAAATGCTTGGGTCTCCATACTGTTTTTGAACGCTGACCGCCCCCTCCCAACTATTAACAACTCACCCAAATTGTGCATTTTTAGCAAAACTACTAACCGCCCTCCTTATGATACTCTACCCCCCATTTGGTGCCAAAAAGTACATTTTATGTCCAAGGTGTCATACGATGAAAACACTTGAATCACAACTGCATACCAGGGTATCTCCTAAGGGAATTTGACGACTGGGCCAAGTCTGTAAGAGTCCCCCCCTGTTTCATTCGTAGCAGCATTCGGTGTTTATGCCTGTTGATACTCACAAGCATCACGATTGCCATCCTTAACCATTTTAGCTAGCATCATTAATAACTTTAGAAGAAGGCCCACGACGAAAAGCATTGTACATATTTCCAGATCTTGCAGATCTTTAATTCGACACGCCAGAAATTAAGACATCCATACTAAGACACATCCATACTATTTATACATATCTAAAATGGTATGATAGTATGGATATGTCTTAATTTCTGGTGTGTCGAATTAGAGATCTGAAAAATGTACAATGTTTTTCATCGTGGCCCTTCTTCTAAGGTTCATAATACAGCTGCGGTTCCCAAGAAATGCTTCCATCATCAATAACAAGCATTTTTATCAAGGAAAATCAAAAAGGGCCCCATTTTGACTTGGTCCACAGGGGCAAAAGTGTGAACTTTTCCTTCACAGCAGGGGACAAGCAAAAGAACCCACTGGGACAAATATCCCACCAGTCAGTACCTTAAAAAATACCCTGCTGCATGCTCAGAACACACCATTTCAAATTCGCATGAAAAGCCGGTTATAATAAAGCCAGATGTTTACACGCTTCATAACACCTTGCCCTACCTAACATTGATGTCATGCTTGACAATACTTTTGCTGGCTAAGCTATTTAGTCAGGGGTGATTTCTAGGGGGCTCAGGGGGGCCGAGCCCCCTTGCTAAGATTTCTGCTCATTTTGGGGGGCTCAGGCCCTAGAATTTTTGCATTGGCTTAGCTTTTCAGAGTTTATTGGCTTTGCTTCCAAAGTGTTATGATCAATTGTGCACTGCTATATGATTATTGACGCTTCTTTTATTGTTGATTATACTATATCAGTATTAAACTAAATTATCATGTTTCCATCATTGAAAATATAGGCGTGGTTGTGCCTAGAGCCCCCCTTGTTAAATTTTTAGAAATTACCACTGTATTTATTTGAACTATTGGAAGCTTTAATATCTCTAAAAGTTGTTTGAGTTGAAGTACTGCATACTACGATCTCTGTTTCCATTTCTTTTTTAAATAAAACATATCTCTGCATTCAATTACGAGCTTTTCAGATATGGCTCATAACTGAGTTCATTAGTAATGACGTCATAAAATTATATTTTTTTGAATTTTCATATTTCCGAAACATGGAGTGAAAGGGCAACTCAAAATAGGCATGTGTTGACAATTTTAGATGATTATCAAAATTGGCTAAAACACAACCATTTGAAGACAGAAAACTTGCCATACAAACCTCTGTACTTTTCTCTTGGTTCTAAAACGTTTAGAACCAGACTCAAAATACAGTGATTTGATAGGAACTATGTCAGCATTCAATTGCCTATATATCGGCCATTCTTTCTCAGATCAGGCTGAAATTTGCCAATAGTAGCTACTTTAAAGTGCTTTTTCAGAAAATACAATACTACACGAAATTAAACCGCGTACGTAATTAAGACGGCCAAATTTAGGCTGCGAAAAAATGTGTATAAATCAAGACGCACCTACGGGAAAAGATACCTACCAAGAAATGAGAAAACAAAAAAGGAGAAATTCATTTGCAATGAAAACATCTTCGTACTTAATGACATGTATGAGTCAAGTACAGAAGTTCACCAGCACGTGTCTTTTTGATGGCTTGAGTCAGCAGTCGGGAACCTATGGCTAGTGAGCCATATGTGGCTCTTTTCAAGATTGCATCTGGTTCTCTAGCTTGCAGACAAATCTTAGCAGACTTTCTTCAAAGTATTGCAAAAACAACGAATACCGCCAGAATGGCATTCCAATGTTACTACTGGTGTCGTCTTCAGTTGTCATGTAGCTCGGCTGGCCAAGTCAGTGTCGACTAAGAAGATTTTGTAGTCCCATGTGACACCAATGGCTAATTTTATGGCTCTCATGGAAACCCAATTTAAATATGACGCTTTCATGGTTCTCTCAGTCAAAAAGGTTCCCTACCCCCTGGCTTGGATAATATCAGCTGATCGAAATCCAGATGTTTCATTTGCATTTCATTTCACATTTTTAAGGAGGGTGGCCCTTTAGTAATTACTGATTTTCAAGGGGCCCTCAAATATTATTACCTTATTGCCATTTTCTTTATGAAAGAAACTACAAATCTTTTTTAGTGTCTCAAAATGGATAGGTATCACCATGTTATCATAATTTCCATGTTACTCGTTTTCCTTTGCATGAGTGTTAAATAAGCCGCATTGTTGTAGACCGCGGTAAAACTTAAGCCGCATTTAATTAAGACAATTTTATTGTTGTGCGGCCTAATTAGGTACGCGGTTTAATTTCGTGTAATAAGGTCAAGCCAAAATCCACATGTTCTAAAAATAGAATTTTCATGACGTCACACTATTGAACTCTATCGTGGGTGGCTTATATCTTTCTCTGTGCGTAATTTATTGCGGCGTATATACAAGGATGGCCTACAATTGAAGAAATACGTTAATAGAAAGATAAACTGATAAAGCATCATACCAGTAGCTTATGAAAAACGGTGTCTATGTATTCCTTCGCAAGTTCTTCAGTGACGTATGTTGAAACTTCGACCAACACTTTCAACAACTCAAGGCGAGAATCACCAATTTCACCAGTTTGCGCAACTTGATTGATCACAGGGAGCACGTGATTCATTAGATAAGTAAAGAACTTTTCCGATGATGCCCCTTTCTAAAAGATAAGATGTAAAGTGCAGTCAAACATCAAGCTGGATTAAAGAAACATTCAAGTACATAGATGCCGCGGAGCTAATAGCATCAAAAGAATGAATGAATTATACTTTTGCATTATCTAGGGCTCATAACCAATACGCGAATCGAAATTCCCTGACTATTCCCTGGCTTTTCCTAAAAACACCCACCTTTTCCCTGATCCCCATTTCACATTTTACAAAAAGAAGTAAAGAAAATGAAGCCTAATCAATAGGTAATACGCATATACTTTCTATTTCACAACGTTAAATAATGAAGTTCACATCTACTGACAACAATCAGAACAACGACTTTGCGAACAACCATGCCAATAGTTAATAAAAATGATATGCTGACTAAATAACTTGTTTTCCCTGACTATTCCCTGACTTGGATACAAATTATAGAAAATTCCCTGACTATTCCAGGCTTTCCCTGAATTTTCCTAAAAACGGCCTACATTCTAGGTTTTCCAAGTTTTCCATGTTCAGCATGAACCCTGTTAAATTATAAAACAGCAACAGCATATAAGAACAAAGAAACACTAAAAAAGGAAAGCTCATTACATAAAAATTCCCAGTAAGAGAAGTTTCATAATTTTGTATAAACTTCTTCAACTTCAAAAATGAGAAGCGGGGGGTTCACATAAGCAACATCAATTCCAAAGTTGAGAAAAATAGGCCGGCTTACCTTGAAAAATGGAACTGCTTGTCTTGTACATGTAATAAGACGATCGATGGAGTCGATATCTGATGGCTGCAGTAGAGAAACAGAAAAGAATGTATGAACTGTAGTTAATTTTTCGTTTGTTAATACTTAAGTTGTCATAACTGTGGGTATTGCAACAAAACAGTTTCAGCAAGGACGTTGTATGTTATTTATAAATCACATGCGCTGATAACGCATCGTTAGCCGAGAGGTTTTCATCATTAACTGTCTTGTGGATATGAGCAGGATGGCACTTGGGGCTAGCTTTAAAATTTCTATGCTTCTTACTATCAACATATAACTGCATAGTTGTTTGAGTATATAAGTCCAATGGGATGAGAAAATTCATGTTTTTAGTTCTGTGATCTCATGTTATCAAAGTCAATAAAGTTTGTCACTGAAATTTAATAATTCAGAGTTATTCAACAACTAGAACCAACTACCTCTACAGATTTTTACGTTGTAGTCACATATTATGAGATGCAAATTCCATAATTATGACAGACTGTCTGAATAGTTATTGCGCATTTCCTAACTATCATTTAAATTACAATAAGTAGCCAAGTCACCATGAAATACTACAAGGAATAATGAAAAGAAGAATAAATTCTATGCCTGATTACTATTTTCATATTTGTAAATAACAACACTGATATCTTTCTTTTTAATTATTTTCATTCCAGAATTTTTATTCATGCATATGAAACCTCATGATCTGGAGAGCAATAAAGTATTGCTTTCATTCAGAGTTTGATATGAAGCTCATTAATCCACTCAAGCATGTGAATTCTGCTCATAAGCACAAAATACCATACTACAAATTCTGCAGGCACTTCAATACAACTTTCTTTGGGACCATCTATTAAATTCCAAATTTTCTGCAGGCACACTTCACCCCAAATCTGTTCTCCCAAGCACAAAATAGTATCAATGAGACCTGGCTTCAACTTTTAAGGAGACAAGCTTTAAAAACCCTCCATAACCAGATTTGTATTTGTATGTAGGACTGCAAACTTTGATGACAAGAAGAATAACTGAGATACCAAAGGAACAAGAAAAAGAAAAGGCCTATATTTTGTCATGAAAAGCTGAACATATGAAATTCAAACAACTTTACCTCAAAGCCTTTATCCAATTCAGCTTGCTCAGCTATGACATCAGCAAGATTTTGTGGCTCACTAACAATGGATTTCAGCTTGGAAAGGACACTCATGAAAGACTTGAACTCATCACCAGTAACATCACTCATTGCCTGAAAATATACAACTCTTCTATCAAAAACCATGTTCTAAAACAAGTGCTTGAAACAACAGCATTTAAGTAGACCCTGTTTATACTTGACAAAATGCAATGGTTCCATCTGGAATGGCTCCATTTGAAACGAAACAGTTCTATGTCTCTTTTGTAATCATGTTCCAAATGGTTCCAGAAGTAATTACAATGAAGGGGGAACTTGTACTCAATCACAAAAATCCAGTTTTCTTTGGTATTTGGCATGTGAAGTAATATAGCAAACAAAGGAATCATCTTTCATTTTCATATCCATTCTCTTTTGGTTCAGTTTCAGTTGGTTCTACCCATAGCGGCCCTAAATGGAACAGTTTCACTATTTCTAATGTAAATACAAGGTCCATTTGTACCAATTTTGGATAAGTTCCACTTGATTCCAATGTAAAGAGGATTTTAATGTAAAAATTCACTAATGTATGGTGTAGAAAACAAAGAATGGTAATGAAGCCAAGCTACTTTGGTTGCCATTGTGAATAAGGACACACATTTCAAATTCCAGCACATGATTCATCCAATGTTCTCAAGATAACACACATGACAACTTACTTTTTTTACTTCCTGAAAAAGGAAAGACTCTACATCTGGATTGGCATGGAAGATTTCTTTTGACAACAACTGCACACTATAGTTAAGAAATTTTATGGCCTTTTCTCTGACAAGGTCATCCTCACTACTGATCTGAGAAAAGATTCCACCAAGAGCACCTTCAATGTGAACAAAATGGTGATATTGTTAAGAAATCAGGGCAAAAATAACAATGAAAAGCTCCCCAATTCAGATACCAACAACACTAAGCAACACATGAAAGAGATAAAGAATTAGAACAATATATAATTTGGCATGAGAAGTTGGTACAATAAAGCCTAATGATTGATTTTTTTTCAATTCAATATGAAAATTAACAAAACATTACTAAAACTCTACTAAACTACTTTACAATACTTCTACAAGAATGATACTTCATGGAGTGATATTACATGTCTGACCTGAGGCTATTACATAAATACATGAAAAAAACACATGGAAGGATGCAGAAAGACAAAACAGGGCCCTGCTACATGGCAGAGATTCACAATCCATCTGAAACAATAATGAGCACCCCCTATACATTAAGGGATGAGCAGCACTGTATGCTGATGATTCATAAACTACCATATTTTCAGACAATAAGGCACACCAGATTATAAACACAGTGCAAGTGAATTGATCTTTTTTATACATAGGACATACCTGACTTATAAGGTGCATAAAGCAAAAAATAGTCAAATAAATTAAAATTTATTCAAATTATTAGAACATGTAAATATTATGTAAAAAATTACACTTGCTTTTTCAATCATTCTTCTTCTATGAATCAAAATTTTCATATAAATAGTACATATGTGCACATTATTATCTGAAAAATATGGTACTGAGTGACAATCAAAGAATTCTAATTATCCACCAGAGAAAAAAATGCTTGCATGATTGATCCCAACCATTGCTATCCCAACCATTGCCATCCCAACCATTGTTAAATGTTTAAATGATTACCCCCCCCCCCAACCATTGCAACCACTGCTGTAACCAGTCAACATTTCACAATTTCGCCACAAAAGAATGTAGATAGTTTAACCTGCCAAGTCAACTTGTTAGTGTGTCAGTATCTGTGGAAATTCAAGCTTTGGAAACTTGCAATGAATTGTATAATTTGTAGTGCAATGTATGTATGGGCTCCATACATACATTCATCAATGTGCCAAGCATGTACCTCCATAAATAATGAACTACTCCATGAGTGGCCTGGTACTATTGATACATCAACTACTACATGTCACTGGCCCAGGTCAAGCATACTTTTGCTCTGAGTAACACTTACTTTTAGGGTCCTTCTTTATCAGTGATACTAAGCCACTTTTAACAATTGTCAATTCAACTTCATCCTCTAAAATAGAAATATTAGTCAATACGTAATAACTAAATATTAATTTTCCACCAACAATATTGGGGTGAAGGTGGACTCAGGTATTCTCCCCTTTCATACCGGCTACATTTGATGGGCATGGGAGCTACCATGCTTATTTTTTCAAACAACAAGAGTGTACTCCTATGTCATTTCTTTTCCATCAGAAAATGAAATGGTTTTATCAAATACCACCAGCTAATCCATAACAGAAAACATAACCAATATGAAAAGAAGAAACAAAGCCAGCAAGTTCTTCTTGGACTTTACTACAGCACAAAAAAGTGGCAAAATTCTTTTGACATACTGAAAGCTTATTTTGTCAGACACTTTTCTGAGAATGAAAACATCAGATGGTGAGCTTTCTTCTTGGACTGGAAACTGCACCACATAACACAAGAGATACAACAGAATTTGGAGAACCTGGGTAGCAAATGTGATGCTGGGGTTGCAAAAGTAGACCTACTTGAATCCAAGACTGCATTAAAGGCCCTTTTTGAGTCAGATCTGTGGCAAGCACACATTTGAAAATACTGTAATTTGGCATGTTTTAGTGAGTTTTATCAGCATTTATGTCAAAGTTTGCCAAGTTTTAGCAGCTCATATAGTAAGCCACCTTTTTCTAGATAAATTTTAGTTAGAATCTGTGCAAGTAAAAATCCCAGAATGTATACTGGCTCGAATCAATACCAACTCCATACCTGTTTGAAGAAGTTGTGTCAAGATATCTGCAATTTTAGCCATATGCTCTGCATCATTCTTGCAGAAATCTGGCAATGTTCTCATTGCTTGTCTTCGAATCTATATATTTCAAGAACAGTGTAAAATTATGAACCTATGTAATGCATATGGTTTGTAATGGATATTTACTCAATTCTACCTCTGTTTCCCCCTAGTTCCTGGGGCTGGGAGGATGCCTCTAAGAGGACTTCAGTTCTGGCATGAGCATTTAGGACTGGATGCCCTTCCTGGCATCATCAATGGCCTGCAGTAGGCCTCAAACCCAGGGCTATGTTGGTCTGAGTCTAGTGCACTACCCCTAGGCCACAGCTGCTCTATGACTGGTAATAGATATGATTGGTTGTAAATCAACAAAATAGATATCAGATTTTCTAGTTCTTATCTATTTAATGTCATTTCATATACTGTGCAAATTTTCACTCAAAGCTGAAAAGCTACTTTCTAAACTTGCACTCATTGAGCTAGACTTTACTTAACTATATACAATCTACTAATGCGAGGTTCATTTGATTCTGTGGTTACTATCTTCACATTTAAATTCTTTTAAAAAGCAAAAGTTTTCTCTTGGTTTTTCTGCTTTATGAGAGGGGGGAGTGGCTCTCTCAGAATCATCTTGTCTATTTAGAGAGCTCCTCCATAATCAATCATTCCCAAATACATTAATGTGACCCTTTCTGTTAATTTATTTCATTGTCTATATTTAACTAGTGTTGTTATGTAGCTTAAATTTTAGGGGTAATGTTATTTTTTTAAAATTGTATTTAGGACTGATTGATAATTAAATTAAATTGAACTTGATGTATATCCACTAGAAATCAAATTTTGGCACCTCACAATGCTGTCCTCTTTATCCTTCATTGAGTCAAATTACAAAACAAGTTTAATTTAGCTGCTTAGAATTTAAAAAAACAGAAATAAAATTTTACCACGGCATCCTCATCTTCACATAAGTCCAACTGGGCATCAATAGCTTGTTCCGCAAGTTTAGGAAAATCTTTGAAAAATCTTGGAATAAACTGGCATGCAAGTTTTTTCTGTGGAGCATCCCCTTTTACTGCATTAATTATTACCTGGTATGAATCTTCACACTACAAAATAAAATGCCTAGAAATTAGCAAGAAATACTTACTACCAGAAATCAATGGGCATTGTATAGCTGCTAAGAAACAAAGACACATGTGAGGTAAATGTTGGCCAAGCAAGTGGGTTTTTAAAAATAAGCCTTGTAGATAATAATCTAAATTGATCACTTTCAGAGTGCCAAAAGATGAATTCATATTGCCACTGTTATGTACGTCAACTGTAGCAACACTGATTTTTTTCATGAAAGATCAGGAATATAATTTCAAGTAGACTTTCCATGCAATTAGTGATGCTACATTTGAGAACTACCGTATTCAAGAAAGATCACGTGTATGGTGCTAATGCATAACATACGTCTTGCATGCTTGAGAATTTACTATACATAGAATTTTACACCCTCTCAAATTTCAATGATTATAGTAGCTCTACAAATCGATATGAGCTGGCATTTCGGCATGTACCAAAATATTAAGAAAATGTGACACTGTAAGACAGTGAGCAATATAAAAACATCGAGCCAGCATTCCAGCCCTACAAAGATATATGCAGTTCTACATAGTGAATCAAAAGAAGTATAATAAACATTAAATAAAACTGCATTTAAAACCTCTGAAATCTTGTCACCCGCATCTGCAAGAATGCCAAAGCACTTATACAGTTCTTCAACGCCCGCCATTTTGTAGACATGCGAAGAGCAATCAGCAATGTACGCATGCGTTTATAGTTGCTAGTTCCAGTCCCCGACAAGGAAATTGATATTTGAAAAAATTCAAAATTACGAAAGGCAACAGAATTTTATTTTAAACATTTTAGAACGAATTTCTGCAAAATTAGTCATATAGTAGTAAAATGCTTCTCCAAGGACTAAGTAAGAAGCATATATTGAAGCTTCTTGCTGCTCATCTAGTAAGAAAGTAGCAGTAAATTCTTGCAAAAGTGCATGTTCCGACGTCATAGAGAGCACATGTCTTTTTTCTAAGGGCAACAATACGCCACAAAACCTTTGAGGGACAAAAAATGATACACCGAATCTTAAGACTACACAAAACATAACTTACCCAACCAATTCCTCTTCAGTCCCAACCTGAGGCATAAATAATGTAGTCCCAAATAGACAAGGGCGCAGTTAGCGGAGGTGTAGAGGTGTCACACACCCCATCCTGCCTTTGGTATCACGTTCCCTCCAACCTACGGAGATCCTTTTGGCAAATTTTGAATCAATGACTTTCGTCGTTAAATGACTGCATGCTTTTCCATAAGATAGTCAAAATGTGCCGAAAATACCCTGACTTACACCAATGTAACCAGTGAAAATAAATAGTTATTGCTAGAAAAGCACTTTTCTCCATGACTTAACGCCTCTATGAGTAAATTTCCAGCTTTATCAGCAGAGATAACTTCTAGGGGGCTTGGGAGAGAAGAGCTCCCTTCTTAAAACTGTTGCTTATTTTGGGGGCTCATCCCCCGACTAAATTTTTGCATTTAGCTTGTTTTTCAAAGTGCATTGGCCTTGCTCTCTATGTTTTGTATTATATTTATTGGCTATGTTACATCGGAAGTAGGCTAAGTCACCATTTATCCATCCAAGAGTGTAGCCAGGGCTATTAAATTGGGGAAGCATAAATGAAAAACTTTGGCCACGTCCTCTATTTCTCTGAAGATTTGCTACTACCCC
>WIPJ01002937.1:107035-126472 GCA_018155075.1 Cassiopea andromeda | reverse complement strand
TGATGATGATGATGATGATGATGATGATGATGATGATGATGATGATGATGATGATGATGATGATGATGATGATGATGATGATGATGATGATGATGATGATGATGATGATATTTTCGCAAGATCTGTGGTGGGCAAGAACCATTGTAGATACACGCAACTTGTATTTTGGCGAGTGCTGGCTAGTTCTATCAGCATTTACGGCAAGTTTACCCAAGTTCTACCAGCTCAAATGGTGAGTTAATTTTGCTAAAGAAATATTGGCTAGAATCTGTGGCGAGCAAAAATCCCAGAATGCACACTGGTAGCCGCAGCACTCCTCCTAAAGGTGGTAGCTAGTTTTTGAGTGAAGGAAGCCCATTGTGGAGACCATATTCCATTCACCCTCTTGCTTGTTGATTTCTACCACTAAAAATCTCAGGGGCGTAACTTCAGTAAATTTTCGGGGTGTCAGAGGCTCCCTTCGAAATTTTTGACTGTGACTTCTTCTTTTAGCAACAGTAGTTAAAGTAGTTGAAGTAGTTGACCAATGGTCAGCCACGTACCTACAGGGGCACGGGAGCAATGCCCTCCAAATGAAAATTTTTGCATGGTTTTGCCCTCTCCCCAAAAGAATCATAAACATGGAGATTTATATACTTAAATGAAGCTTTTGCCCCATTAAAGTGCTTGTACAGGCGGGTTCTACCCCCCCCCAAGGGCACGTCCTCCTTGGCCCAGTAAGTTCCCTTTCAGAAATATATTATACTACCGTTTCTGGCCTGTGAAATGGCAAATTTTCAAGGTCTGGGGGTTTACTTACCCCCATACCCCCTATCAGTTTTATCTCTGAAAAATCCAAGTACTTTTCGAAGATACACAGAAAAGATTAAGCTTAAGGCTGCCTTACAACAGCTATTATATTTCGCAATTGTGTTGGATTATATACCGCTTTGTTTTGCACCACCTCCATCCTTGTAAGTTTTAAGCTTTACCGGAACTTCCGGGGTAGACTTCCATGGACAGACAACAATTTGTTACCAAAGTCACTAATATAAACGGAATAATATCTGTATAAATGATACAGGAGCTGTCTTGCCATCAACACAAGCGCCAAAGATACTTTAGCGCAAAGAAACTTCATAGACAACTAAATAGGTAGTCCTAGGTTTAATCCTTTCTGTGCATCTTCGAAACTACCTAGACTTTTGCAATCATGCGATTTGCTCTCCTGTTCTGCGGTAGTAGAAATCAATAGGCCGATTCATTGGGCCAACTGACTAACTCCTCCGAGGGTACAATTTAATGCGCAGGGGTTGCATGGAATGTTGCCTCCTTCGCTGAAAATAACTACCACCTTTGGTAGGTGTGCTGCGAGACGTAAATACTAATTTCGCTAAAAATGTGCCATGAACAGAGGTACAAATTCTACCATAGAAATACTGCGTAGATTACAATGTGCCAGCTCAATAGTGGTATCAATCATACAGATTAAAAGTTCTTATCTTACCTCTGAGAATGTATGAGTAAAACTTTTCAACGTGGATGAATGCTCCTCCTCACTGTGTCCTCCGAAGGCTTCTGTGTCTTGTTGTAAGTCGCAGCGTCTGTTAAATAGGCAGTGTCCGTTGTACTACAATGTCCGTTGTAACACAATGTCCGTTGCTACACAGTGTCCGCTGTAACACAATGGCTGTCACCCGACAGAACAGAATTCCACCACGTGATATGTTGCGCTGCCTAATTTACCGAAAAGGAAGCGATGGCTATGTAACATTCATGTTACGTTGCAGAACATTGGGACAGAATTGACACCAGAAAAACGGCTGCATTGTGCAAGTGCATGAGCAAATCTAGGTATCGACAAAGACGGTGGCGCGGTGCGCCCCATCAAGTAGCATCTCGCGCCAGCCATGATTATTTTCTCAAGTTTCATTTCATTTTCATTTCTTTATCGTTTATCCACTAATCTCTATCAACATACACAAACAAATGCGAAAATGTTATATGTTACAATATAGCAACTTTGATAAGGTGGTTGTAATAAAAGTGGCTTTAATAAAGGTGGTCAGTCAGCGTATCTGTGCAGGCAAGCACAGACGGGTTCAGGGGGAGATGTAGTGTATGCAGGCAACAAAAAATTTATCGGACACTGGGCGGATCCTTCACACATGTTATTGCACAACTTCTGTCATCGCAAAACACTTTTGTCATAGCACTCCACTTTTGTCATCAACTAATCACAGTTTCTATGCTCAGTTAAGCTTCTATTTTGGTCTATACGTTTCGTGGATTAGAGCACATATTCCAGTTGATCAAAACCATAAAACACCTCCGTTTTGCAGGATTTTCTTTCTCCATTTATATTGGGTCTTTGCTCCGCGATAAAACATGACCACATTAGAACTTAAGTACCACAATTTGTGACATTTTTGGCATCCACATAAGATCATTTTGCGTACAATTATCAATTGACTATTGTCGTGTCATATAGGACCAAATTACATCCATTCATTTGGACCAGTGCATTGGTAACAAAAGATACAGGTCCATATGGAGATATATAGGTCAATCACTACGTACAAGATAAATTTGCACCCTGCTATGACCCAAGTAAAAACAGAAAAATAGACTTAAATCCAACACCATTGGGGAAACGAACTGTGGCAATCAGATCGCGTAATAATTTTACGGCGTAGCACCCTAAAACCTCCTAAGTTTGCGATGGCGGCACCGCCCTTGACACCAAGAAATAGGGCAGCCAGACATGAAGAAAAATAGATTTGCCATCAAAGACCTATGAGTCTGAAGGACTCTATGAAAAGCTACTCTTCTCAATAATAGTTCCCCACTTCCCCCTCTCCCCATATCATTGCTAGTTTTTTAGTTCAATTCTAGCTTACTTCCCAACACAAGGTAGTTTTTGTGCATGCTTGAGAGCACTGTTTGAACTCTAATTTAGGGGTTTCACGCCATCCTTCCTAAATATCGGTTTTAAGAATTTCCTCTAGCGTGGATTCAGTTTCTTCTGAAGTAAATTCAGCCAATTCAATATTGTTCTTAGTTATCTTCTTCAGACTTCATCTTAAAGGAAAGCAGATGAGAAAATAGCTTATCGAAATACACCTGTTTCTATTTTTCCAGCTCCACTAATTACTAACCATGAGGAAATTATCCAATGCTCACCACATATTCCCACACTCTGACTATTTGGCACTCCAGATTATAAAAGAGTCCATTTACAATTCTGAGTTCACAACTTGAGTAATAGTGTGCAAATTGAGCTTAGCTTTAAATATCTCTATTAATGGCTATTGTGCAGCACCAACTATGAAAAACGACATCGTGCTTGTTGACCCAAGAACACGATGTATAGAACACAAGTCTGTGCATTTATTAAAGGGAGCACTCCTTGCAATGAGCAGATAGTTGGTTTCTTTTATCAAGAGGTAAAAGACCTCGATTTTGATTAAACACTCGCTTGCAATCAAAGGGCAAAGTATATTGTAATACGATATATCTGCTGTAGACGGAGGAAGCGGAGAACTATCAAAAAGATATGAGATTTAAAAGAGTTGTGCACACAATAAATGCAATCAACACCCTAAAATTGGAAAGCCAGCTGGTCTTGATATTGTCAAAGATGTGGGTGACCTTGTGGCAAAACCTTTGTCAATGACATTCAACTCATCTTTAGAAAATAATGTATTCCTTGACATTTGGAAACTAGTAAGAGTAACTCCTATATTCAAGTCAGGGGTAAAAAGGTGCAAGCAACTACATGCCCATCTCGGCTATTTCAACCTTCCCCAGGATCTTGGAGTGTGTACGTGATCTGATATTCAACTTTATTGTTGAAAGCAACATTATCACCAAGAATCAGTCAGCTTTTCGTTAACTACGCTCTACGACAACACCCCTTATATGCAGCATTGGTGTGAATATATTGATAGCAAAAGATGACTACACATGACAATATTTCTTGACATTGTAAAGGCATTTGGCTCTGTCGATCATGAAATAATGATAAAAAAATTGTACAAAAACGGTGTTGGGGAAGTACTGGGAAATGGTTCGATTCATATCTGGATCGTAGGAAGCAATTTTGCTCTATAAATGGGCAGCGATCAATGGCCGCCGAGAAAGCCTGTGGTATGCCACAAGGTTCCTGCATAGGACCTCTACTTTTTATCATACATCTGCACGAATTTGAACAATGCTTAAAAGTCCCAAGGAAAGTACAAAAGCCGTTGACACTAATGTTACGATCAAATCGGATGATGTCAAGAGATGTGCTAAATTAGTTGAGAAAAGACAGAACACATGATCAAAGTTCATTATTGTACGTTGAACTTTAAGCCCCCTGACAATAAATAGCACAATATCAAGCGTGTTACAAAGCTGAAGTCGCTTTGTATTGCTGTAGACGAGAACCTTTCGTGGAATGAGCAATACAAAATTGTATAAGTCCGTACATGTGGACATCCATAAAGGGTGTCTGGACCTTACGGAAGGAAGGGGATTAGCAACAATGCGGACGAAAGTGGTCGGGGAGAGGGGACTTAGCTGTAGATAGACAACCTTTTGAGTGCAGTCTCTTTAAGTTATGAGAGAGCATTCAAATGTAATTTCATCATCATCTTCTTTTCTTAAAGATTGAAAAGTAAAGAGGTAAACAAGAAATAAGTACAGAAAGCCTGTCTTGTTTCAAGACGTTTTATTTTTTCATATTTTTGCCACAGTGTCCGCACGGACAGAGGGGGGTTGCTAATCAAAAAGGGGACAAGAATGGACAAGGGGAATGAAGGGGGTTGAAAACTGGCAGGAAAATCCGGACATCCTTTAGAGATGAGCCCCCCCAGGGTTGTCATCATCAAAAGAGGTGAAAAACGCTATTCCACAGACAAAGCTGTGTAGTGTCTACTGTGCCATTGTCGAACGACATTTACGCAATGTCAATAAAGTTTAAACCCAAAAGGGTGTCCACTCTTTTCTCATCAATTTTTTAAGGAAATTTAGGAGAACTTAGGATATTTCTTGGCCTACATAATAGGAGGTTTTGCAGATTCCAGACAAATTTTGGTATTCTACATAGAGCCACTATTATCCGATCCATCGGGAAAATGACCATCATACCTTTGGCATAACAGAAAAAGTCATTATGCCTTTTCAAGAAATAATAGATTCACCGTAGAATTTGAGAGAATTGGTGATTTGACCATTTTCATTATCATAAACAATCACAAAATAATTTATCAAGCAAAATAACTGCTGAAGAGAAATGTAACTTATGAAAAATTTAGGAGAAATTTTGGAGAACAGCAAAATATTCCTAAAGTTTAGGGTTTTTAGGATTTTAAGGAGAGTTTTTGCCTTTTTCTAGAATATTTTTGAATTTTTAGGTGTGGGAACCCTAGGAAAGACAACTTGTCATGTGACTGGCTGAGCACGGAGAACATCATTCAATTTGATCGACCGGTCATGGCATACAAAATAATTAACCAATTAAGCCTTGAAAATCTTTCGAGTAAATCAGGGTCCCCGAATAGGGGCAATGGGGAAACTCACCTCTCCTGCCCTAGTAGAAGGGGGCAAGGAGCGAGAATGACCTTCTCGTCAAATAGTTTTTTCGAAGACCTTAGATCAGGGAATATCTTAAAGTGCATTCATGCCATCAAAGTATCATAAAACTTTCGGATTTGGCGAATGTTATCTCACAGAGTTTACTTGATGCCAAGTGCTTTTTACTTCAACATTGTTTGCATGATTCTAGATAATTTTCTTCAAGAGTGTGATCACCTTTTACTACCATCTCAGACTAGCGAATTTTCTAAAATCACCTTTGTGGCTCAACCTAACATATCCAGCAAACTTTTGTTATTGGTTGCAGTCAATGAAGGGCGTGGTCACTAGAAGGGTGTGGTATAGTGCCCCACAAGAGAAAGCTATCCCTTGCTCTGATGTATTTCCGGCATGCTCTAAGCTTAATACTAAATATACAAAACAGCTAAAAAGATTCTACTGTTAAAATTTGGAGTACTGTTCCAACCGATATTTGGGAGCTCCTGACAATTGGTCGCTTTAAAAGAGATTAAAGGTGTTCTTAAAGATATGGTTAAAAGTATAACTGACCATTTGAAACACGGCCCTCTCTAAGAACTGCGTCATAAGATAAAAATTTAGGTATTTATTTTTGTGTATTTAAATTATTGTAAATATTTGTTATTTGGGAATTTTGTGCATTATTGATGTTATAAGATGAAAGGTTGACGTTCCCAAAGACGAGAAAAACAGTAATTCCAAGGCTGGCTTTCGCAAAATCAACATGACGAAAATGAACACAAATATGATTACGACAACGATAAGGACAACGATTCTGACAACCGGGCTGGACTACTTTACTTATTAAACATTCAGGGAATTGACACTTTTTAAATATATCGAAGGTTTTTTCAAAATCATCATTAAAATTAGCAAGAGTGTTATTAATTTTGTGAGATCTGTCAACCAAGGTGCGACTATAACAAATTTTATAAGAATAGGAGATAGGTGGTGAAGCTGTAGAAATTGGTAAGTACTCCAGCAAAAGCTTTTTTACGATGGACGGACGTCAAGAGATTGCGAGGGTCCTTATTATTGTTATAAATATCAAGAAAAATCAGCATCTTATTACTTCCTTTTCCAAGGGGAACTTTATATAAGTGTGTTGCAAATTAAGAAAATCAAAGAACAATAAGGTATTTTGTTGATTACTGAAAAGGCAAAAGATATCATCAACATATCTTCGATAGAAGTGAAGAGAAGGGTCTTAATATTTTAAGCCATATATTTTCATGATGTCCTATGAAAAGACTACCTAAGACAGGTGCAAGAGGAGAGCTCATAGCAGCACGATCTATTTGATCATATATTTTCCCATTGAAGAGGAAATTATTTTGAGACTTAGCAAATGAGAATAGTTTAGTAAGATTGGTTTTGGAAAGTTTGAGACTAGGATTTCATCTGCAATATAGGAGACACCAAGATCAATAGAAGCTTTTAGAGGAATGCTAGTAAACACGCTTACCACGTCAAATGAGACCGTACATTTGGTGGAAAGACTTAATTTAAAAGATGGGTGTGGTTATTTTCTGGACTTAACTACCCGAACTATTATATTGGAGAAACTATTGGGCGCACATTAACACGCTCAAACTTGCGAAACTTGCATTTCAGTTCATCTCAAAACGAACAACATAGAGAGGTAGCCCCTAAGCCGAAGCTAATTTTTTTCAAGAGGCTTCTCGTCATACAAACAGGAAAATTATAAAGTAAACTGATATATATGTATGCATATATACATCATACATACATATATATATATATATATATATATATATATATATATATATATATATATATATATATATATAATTTTTCAAAGTGGGCTGCAATGCATTAACATTCCGAATTCTGTTTTTGACTTTCTGCCTTGCACGATTGATTTGACGAACTGGCAAACCGCATGATCGATTCGCATTGTCAACTGCAATTCTGACTTCCGGGCATGGATTCTGCATTCAACAATTGAATTCTCACTTCATGAAATGACCTTTAAATTCAAAGATTAACGTTCTGCTTTCTGGATTGCATTTTTGCATTCCGAATTCTACAACTGAATTTAGACACCGATATAACTCCACATAAAAGTGTCCTAATCTATGTAGGAATGCAAACGTCTCTTTTCAAAATGCATTGTTCTCTGTACCTTAATAGAAGTGAATGCGTTGGCAAGGCACTAATATATATTTCAGTACGCATTAGTAGCTTTTTGTTCAATATATAATATGGTCTTACAAATGATGCTGCGATAATTTACTGAGTCATCCACAAGAACAAAAGTTAAGGGGGGGTATGAAGTGGTACGCCACAAATGGTAACAAAATACCACTTCACGAGACAAAACGCTGGCACAATGAGCTTTCACAGGAAGACTTACTTGATTTGTTTTCAATATATTCAATTTATTGTAACGTAGCTATATTTAGCGCCAACGTTAAATAAAATAATTATTATATTATTATTATTTACTTACTATATTATAAAGTACATCCAACGAAGTGAGTCAGTCCACTAACGTAAGCTAAAGTTCGAAGTTCGGATGGAAACTAATTCCTAGTATTGAGCCAGTGACGTAACAGACGTAGGTTTGGTTTCAATAACTCCCTGGGGCTCCCAATCTGAAAATGTCATGTAGGGGGCCCTCATAGATGCTATCAAGAGATAATCCTGTATTGAACACATCTGCATCAATCAACAGCTGAAGACGACGTTGTATCTGACAGCATTTTGGCTGGAATAGTTATCTTTTAAATCTGGAGTCATACTGCTGACTTCATTTTCTCGGAGCAATTCCCAATTTTGTGGAACAGGAACTTTTAACACATCCCTCAAGAAAACATGAAAGTTCGGTCTCTAGTCATGCAAGTAGGAGCCAACGTGGCTCAGTGAGCACGTGCCCCCACTTTTCACAAAAAGTTAAATCTAATCAATTCAAACCAAACTTTTCTACAGTTACCTTAATTCTGGTTGAGCCTAATTTACATCAACTATTTACAATACATAATGTTTACAATAGTACGTTAGAAGAGAGTAATGGAATAATAAAAAATGCATACTGATTATGTGTAGATGTGGCACGAACAATTCTTTCCATCCCAGCTTCGTATTTCTTTTTTAAAGTTATTTATGGAACTTGCTAGTTTTATTTCATCATTTAGTGCATTCCACACAAGACTTCCTCAAAATGATGGGGATCTTATTCCATAGCGCTGAGGGTTCACAGAAGGGACTTTGCTTAATTTATTACTACAAAGATGGGACTTAGATGGTTGATTGTTTTGGCCTAGTGTGAATGCATGAATCCACTGCATCGTCGCTCCGGAGCCTCTCTTTTAGCTGCACTCAGCTTTATTTTCGAGCGATCAAGCATTGACAGTGACCTTGAAAAGTCCCTCTAAACAAAAGGCATAGTGACGTGAATGAAAAGTGGAACAATACAAAATTTAGATGGTTGATTGTTTTGTATCTCAACTATAAGTATTTGTACGTTCTTTTTATGCGTTGTCTCTGATTTTTCCTTATCCAAAAGTTGTTCAAACGTGGACGCATAGTTTCCATAAAAGGCTCTCGTTGCCCATTTATGAGTCCTATTAATTTTATTACTTACCACTTTAAAAGTGCACCCCGGGATAGATAGTGAAGAGACAAGGTAATGTATTATTTGGGAGGAAAATACAGACGGGTTTCCAATCTTGCTGAATTCCTAACGGCATTCTCTTCTACACCACTACGATTTTCACCTATGGCTAGTTATGTGCATATCGGGGGAAGGGGACTATGTAACACCCCCAACCATGTACGAAACTAGAAAAATTGGTCTTCTATTCTTCTAACTCCGTCTATGACAATGGGGCCGAACTAGATCAAACTATTTATGCATGGTTGGACAACTGGTTGCAACACACCCCATTCACAAAGGTAGGCACATCTCCGTCTATGACAATGGGGCTGAACTAGATAATGCAATCATCGAAACTTGATCATGCTATTTCTTATGCAAATCAGCAGCAAGGTATGGAAACCTCAACCAACACTTTAAAAGGGCGTTGCAACACGCGTAGTGTCATTCCGAGGCAGGAAGAAGCAAGACAGCAGAGAGCAGAATCTGATTTCAAGTAGACAAAGGTATGTTGTCAGTATGCCTATATTCTTTATTAACTTCTTTAAGTTCAAATGGCTTTGCAAAGCCTGTGCGCTGCATATTATGATACTTTACTGAGGCAAGTGGGAAAATATCTGTTATCTACAGGTGATCCACCTGCCATCTCTCATTTTCCTGATTACTCTCATTACCAATCACTGGAAAATCTTCACCGTACAAACTGAAAAGCTCTGCCATACTATCGCATCATGGGAATATTCCAGCTTTTGGGTGAGCAATCTTCAAAATAGAAAATGGCATTTCAATCCAGGTTCTTCTGGAAAGAAAGCCTCAGTAGCCACAGTGGAAAGACAGTCAATAGATAGAGACTAACTTTCTATAATATCTTTTGGCTAATGTTGGGTTTCTTGAAAATGGCGTAGCAGAGACAGTCGGGGCTCCTTAGGGTTTCATTAAGACTTAGTCCCATCTATAAGTGTAGCAGGACTTCAAATTTGGGGGAGGGGCTGTAAGATTTCTGCTTGAGTGAGTAAGTCAGTTGGAGAGTAGTCAGAAAAGTTGCCCTAATTTCCTATCGTTCTTTCAGGAAAATTGCTCTAATGCAGCATCATCATCATTATACGGATAAATGATTGGAACTATTAGCTGTGGCATCCATAATAAACTGTCTCCATTCTATTCTATCATGTGCCATCCTACATACTTGCACCATGCTTAAGTTTGTAAGCTCTTTTATGTATCTGGTTTTTGGTCTTCCTCTTTTACGTTTCCCAAACACTATTCCAGTTATTAAGTCTTTCCCTAACCCATCTCGTCGTACAACATGCCCGAAAAATGCCAGTTTCCTTCTGTTAGCAGTCGATCGGTTGTTTTTTATATTAAGTTTTTCCAAAATGCTATCATTTCTGCGGTGCTCAGTCCAGCGTGCGCGTAACAGCCGACAATAACTCCATGACTCAAAAGATGCTTGTCTCTTTCTGCCATTTTGTTTTACAACCCAACATTACGAGTCATGTCTTGCTACTGGAGAAACCAATTTATTGGAGAGTCACTCCTTTCTCTTCAAGGAAATGGACTTGTTTTTCCACGTGTGTGATAAAGCAATTACTGCATTTTTGGCATGTAGCATATTTCTTCCCAATTAAGGGAGCTCCAGTCCACTGCCACCTCATTTCCCGCTAGGGCTTCATAAGATTTTCACATCATATAATACTTAAAGCCTTATCTCTGAAATTTCCTGAGGGACCCTCTTAGTGGCTCAAAAACTTGGAAACCTTAGCAGTTTTCCTAACCAAAGGTTGCGTCGTGTTATCAACAGAAACTTTGCTTACATATTCCTTTTCTTTCAGAGGTTAGTAAAGCACACTCAGGATGGCAATCTCGAAAGCTTCTGTTTTCATTTTGCTTGGCATCCTCGTTGGATCGCAGGCAAGATGCTCGAGGAATACGGCGAAAGATCTCATTGGACACGTGTGGAGGTTCGAATCATATAACTACCCAAACTATTACATACGCCACAGAAACTATTGGGTACGTATTGACAGGTTTCAACGTACGAAACTCTACTGCTTGGATTCATCATGGACAATTGTGAAAGGATTGTGTGGGTACGGCATCAGCTTCCAGTCGAAGAACTATCCACATCACTATCTCAGGCACAGAAACTACAGGGCAAGAATTGACAGGTACCGCAACACATGGTTGTTCAAGCATGATGCATGTTTCATTCCCAGAAAAGGCCTAGCAAACAGAAATGATGTCTCCTTTGAGTCTGCCAACTACAGAGGCCACTTTCTGCGTCATCGCAATTACTGGTTGCGCATTGACCGTGGGAGTTATTATTCCCAATTATTCAAGAAAGATGCCACATTCCGCCCAAGGAACGCGTACTACTGCTAGAACGCTTTTGACGTTTTTTCTATTCTAGCTGACTTTTCATATCTAAGCTGTATCTTATCATTTGCATGAGCTGATTCAATGAAAATATTTTGTCTGAATGTCTTTCCTCCTTCCAAAGTTAATAGCGGCCTCATTAACAGCAAAGGTTACCCTACCACGCCCACATGTGTTGCCTATTCATAGGTTCATAAGAGTTGACGACATGAAACTTTACTTGCATCAGTAAAAACTAATTTTCAGGACTCTTGAGAGAAACATATTTTGTTCATTTTATTATTCAAGAGCACTCGTGATTATGAATATAATGACTGTGTGAAGCATGCTATCATTTGCTTCGTCTGTTTTCTGAATTAATAAGAACTGCGTACACGGAGACGTGGATCTTCTCGTACCAAAACAGGCTATCTACTACCCCGAAGCAGGTAATTCTCCATGCCTAAATAGGATATCCAGGGCATCTGCACAACCTATCTGGCAAAGAAACTATATCACTAGCCATACATATCCAAGTTATTTCCTACAAAACACAGGTTACCTGCCAAAACAACCAGGTTAACAACCACTGAACACGAGTTACTTACTTAGCAAGTGGTTACATTTTCTAATTGATACCAAAACATTTAAATGCAAAACATGGTAGCTATGTCTCGCTTCTTGCCATTCTGTAGGACTCGAAAGCGAATGGTAGTTTAAAAACTGTTGGCCAATACTTCGCTTAAAATTTACCATTAAATCCATCATAGCGAAGTAAGATTGAAACAAAACAATATAATTGGTATCTGCGTTATAAAAGGCTTGTTTAAAAAGAACTTATATAAACAACGAAAATAAAAGTATTGATGAAGGGCGATCCTTGAATTATTTCAAAGGTATTCTTAAACTTGCTCTTCTGCTATTTCAAAAATATGAGCTTTCAATATATATAATTGAATTTTCTATGGCTATTTACAACACACTATGCACAAATTGTAGTCTTGGCTTGAAATAATCCTATATATGGCTAATACACGCCTTTGTATAAGGGACATAGGTGTGAGTGGCCAAGCGGCCCAGCCAGTTCTATTAGCTTAACTGAAGTTAAGCATGGCTGTGTACGGACAGAAACTGGATGGGTGACCTTCCAGATGAACGACCAAAACAGCTCACTCCGCCGTCCTTCGGAAGGGACGCTAAACTAGGGGTCCCATGCCTGGATGCGGCATGCATAGTAGGCCTAAATTAGCTGAAAAAGCTAGGTATAACAACCTACTCAAAATAAAGTAAACAACAACAACAGCCTAGCTCAAGGCCTAGCTTCAAAAGCTCCTTGTTCTTGGAGCTCTTATGATCAAATTGTAATTTTAAAAGTACCCTAATACTAGATCCTTAATTTCACTACACATTTCGTTTCATAAAAGCAAA
This sequence comes from Cassiopea andromeda, assembly GCA_018155075.1. Lineage (NCBI taxonomy): Eukaryota > Metazoa > Cnidaria > Scyphozoa > Rhizostomeae > Cassiopeidae > Cassiopea > Cassiopea andromeda. The sequence goes on along the minus strand of WIPJ01002937.1, from coordinate 113,493 downwards.
AGCATCAAAGTTCTGAATATTGCCTTCAATTCTGCATAGTACCAAAAGTGCAAAAAGGTAGGGAAGAAGTTTTATAGACGTATCTCTGAGAATGATGGATGCAAAAGATTTGAAACGGCTTCTTAATACTTCATTGTGTTGCAATTCATTCATCGAAAACTTCTTTAAGGGATTTATCTTTTAGTAGAAAAGATTTTTTTACATTTTTTGGCTTTCTACAAGTAGATTCCTTGCAAAGTAATTCCTTGCAAAACTGTATATACTGCCTCGACTAGCAAACAGTTCATCATAACTGTAGTGTGTAGTTATCAGCATGTTATGTTGTTAAGAGGCTTGCCTCTGGTTAGTTATAGGACTGGTAGGTGGGGTGAATTAAAATGACGGCGTCGTAGATAAGTGTGCTTCCTAAGTCTCTAATTATTTCCCCTCCCATCGGAAAGCACACGCGGAAATACACAACAATAGCCAATGCTACTACTGCTGTGTTTGAGAGTTGGCTGAGAATCTCTTGGATGCAAGAAGGTACTTCGCTCTTAAATAGTGAGTTTACGAATTGCGACACGCAGTATGAAGACGACTCACGGGGGACTAGGTACTAATGTAGCTGAGGCGTTTTGATGAGCGAGCGAATTTGTAGTTACGATTGATCAAGATGACTCAAATCAGGCACGAAATTTCAGTGTTCCCACAAGATGGAAAATGAGTTTCTTATTCTAATGCACGAGATGGCGAAATTGATGACGAAGAATTTTTCATTCTTCATGAGGCCAACCGCCATAGTATCCGCGCCTGGTTTTCACTGCAACCATTAGTAGAAATCGAAACTTTTTTATCAGCAGCATAGAAGAAAATCCATTGCGTTGAACTAGATTTCCCAGTCCTGAAGATGTACTGAGGATGTACTGTACGAAAATATACTGGTTGAGATAGTGAGCATGAGCATGATGTCATCAAATTAGCATAATTTAGAGCTTTCTTTACAAGTTCTCAACTTTGATGAAGCGCTCTTTTGCAACCAGACATCAAAACTATATTGCAATCATATATAGATCGTAGGTAGCTTAAAAGATATGTCAAATGAATCTGAAGATAAAAATATGTTTCTATAGATATCTGTTGCAGAGAGAAAAAGTGGAGAAAGACTTTGAATTCAACTCAACTTTATCTGCAGATTTATCTCAACGCAGAAAGTAGACACAACTTTCAAGCTACCTACGATCTATACCATAGCCTCTTTTAAGAAACCATAGCTAAAAGGGGGGTTTCACTATTCACTACGTTCAAATTTGGAAGATGGAAGCTATTGCTGTGCATGTGAGAACCTTGAATAGACTTCCATCCATGAAGTAGTAATACATCAAAGAGGAAAGAGGGATTATCTGTTTGGGGGTGAAAACATTGTAGAACACTGTAAACGGAGGGTCACGCATGACAGCTGGATAGAAAACTGCCCCCTCCTATACTCCCTCACAAAAATTCTGAGACTGCATTGACTTTCCACCCCTTCCTCCAACAAAGCAAAGTTGTTGTTGTGTTGGGGATTGTTTGGAGGGGAAATGATTGTTTGGACACAACACTGCTTCGTAGGGGGAGGGGGCATTGAAAAACAACATAGTATTAGGTCATTAAGCATTGGTCTCAATATATTTTGTGAAGGATTGTAGTTTGTATGTTGAAAGAGGCCCTGATCTATACCAGAAATGTGTACATCTCTATTCAAAATACATTGTTCAATGCATCTTAATGGACTTTAATGTGTTTTAGCAAGGCACTAATATATACCTCTGTACGCATTAGTGGCGTTTTGTTCAATAAATAATATGGTCTGACAAATAATGATGCGATAAATTGCTGAGTCATCCACAAGAACAAAAGCTAAGGGGGGTATGGAAGTGGTACGCCACCAATGGTGATAAAGTACCATTTCACGTGACAAAGCGCTGGCACCATAATCTTTCATAGGAAAATTAAAGCAACCGAGCAATTTTATAAGATGGGACCATTGAGATGGGTCCCCAAGCTTTAGGCAAATTTCTATGAGCCCAGAGTTCTTCTGCTACGTCGCTGTATTGAACACCTTAGCATCAATCAATAGGCAAAATTGACATTGTATCTGAAAGTTTCTCTTCTCTAGCCCGTGTGGCACAGGGAGCACATGCCCTCAGTGTTGACAAATTTGTATCTAAAGTGCCCCTTTTCTACTTGTATAGTTTCCCTTGTTTGCTTGTGAAGGTGCCTTCCAATGCATGTGTCCCTTTACTTTCTGAATTTTTCCTACGTCCCTGTCCCTGGTCATTCTAGTAGGTAGTATTGCCACACACAACATCGCAACATTAGTAATAATAACCCATAGAGAATTAAATGTTGTTTACTCATTCTCATGCATTGACTTCACTTTTGTTGTCATTCCTCGTCTTTGGTACAAGAAAATGATAGCCGTTCAGCACTAATTAAATAGGGGATAAGAAGAGAAGTTGCATTTAAAAGCTAAGAACTAGCTCATACGATGAGCCATAGATGGCCCGAACCTATTTTAGCATTTGTCCAACAATGGCGAGACCGAAGGGGACGAGCCAGTGTTGAACCAATGAACAGCGTGACTGTGGCTCGAGCCGATGATTTTCTGTGGTTTCATACGCTGAACCGAAGATGAACTTAACTACTCAAATTGCTAAATGCATAGGTTCGGCTAATCTACGGCTCATTGTATGAACTACCTCTAAGTAAGTTTATTCAAGTTACTTTGTAGAATGGCTCCACGATTCACTTGTAGTTTCACCATAGATTTTCTTGGCTTTGTCAAACTAAATCTACGATTTAGTAGATAATGGGTGTATAAGATGGGTGGGGTTTCAGAAACATTCTGTGCGATAGACGGGAATCGCGCAAAGCTGCTATTATAGATTCGTTAGCATGAATGGGGCATTGAATTTATTCCATTACATGCCTTCATTCGTTCTATATTGGTAGAACGACTAGTCCTTGTAGTCACATAAATATTTCCCTTTCTGTTTTGTCAAAGTTGGGTTTACGTAGAAAACTCGTACTCAGATTTTTTTGTGTGTATAGTGTAGACGGAGGGCCCCTTGAAAATCAGTTATTACTGAAGGGCCACCCCCTTTACAAATGTGAAATGAAATGAAATGAAATAGAGAGGCTGATTGTAGAATCGTATATTATTCGCAAGTTGATTATAACTACATAAGTATTTTTTATTTAATTGTAGTTTTGTGAATACGCCCATCCTGTTATTCTTGTTTTTGATTGGACAGCTAAAATTATAACTTAGTCATTTTATATAAAAATGTATCTTATTTCTTAGTTGTTGTTAGTTGCGGAGAGATTTAGGCTAGTTATCGGTTGATATAGATTGGAGTGTATAGGCATAGCAAGGGCGGATCTAGACAAAATTTTGAGTGAGTTCCTGATGAACGATTAGATAGAAGCAGATTTGTCGTCCTAGGGGCTTCGGGGAAAGCTCCCTTGTTTCATTTATTTGAGCTTCAGGGGGAACAGACCCTTATGAAGTTAAAGTTTCTGAAATATTTCTTTAATATTTCTAAGTTGCTCGTGATTTTCCAGTTCATTTTGTTTCAGCGTTTTGCTTCGATGACTGTAAAAAATTGAAAATTCTTTTTTGAGCCCTCTTGTTAAGTATTTAATACTACACTAGAAAGAAAAGGGTCGTTCTACAGCCCAATTCCCAAACTAGTGTCCTTTGTGGTGAATTAAGAGCAATGCATTCCAGTAAAGTAAAAAAGCATCGTTCTAAAAAATTATTTGCAAAGCATTTCATTATGAAATCAGAGTCATAAATTTGAGAATATCCATTGGCTGCTACAACCCAATTTTCTCCATGCCTTCTTTTTTCTTCATGCATTTTGAACTTGTGACTTGCTCCAGTCCAGTAGTTATATGGTGAATTAAAAAGCTTAGCAAGTCTATCAGAGCTTTTATCACTGCCGAGTCTACCAAAAAGGACACATAGCTTACAGAAGGCTCCATCTTGAAGCTTTGAGTATGCAAGCCAAGGGTGCTTTGAAAGCCAAATGATGTTAAATTTTCACTTCTTTCCTGATTGTTCTGTTGTTGGAAAAGAAAAATTTGCTTCAGGCTTCCAGGTTCTTTCCAGTAACTCAAGCTTTTCACTGTCAGAGAGAGAATTTGACTTTTCATAATAAAAACCAATATCATAGTTGCAAATTTCAATACTATCAGTGATGTCTGTTTCTCCTTTCTTTTGGTACTTCAATGGAATCTCTTGTGACTCCTCTTCTAAATTACAACTTTAATCAACTAAAGATGATGCTCTACTTGTATCTACCATTTCAGTCTGGTCAATCTGAACTTGTGCAACATTTCCATCTTGTTGGTGAAAGGGCCTTTTTTGACTCAAAAAAACAAAGTTTTGTTTGCTTTAAGTCCCTCTTCCTTCTTCCATCTACAAATCTTACATCATCATTTTGATTCAGCTGCTGTAATGTAGGATCCTTTTCTAAAACACCTTTTAAATCTTCATTACATCTAATAACAGGCACAAAATGGTTTGGGGCAAACCTGGAATTTGGTCTTGCATCCAATCCTCCAGCTCTAGACCAGAGAATTCTTATAGGGTCAATAGCATCCACTTCTACTCTAGGTCTTATTGTGCTATCTAGAAGTGCTCTTATTTTTTGTTTCTGAACATTTTGGGTATATTGAGATTATATCTCTTTCGATAACAGATGACAATGCCATCATGCCATAGATGACCAATTTCTGTCTCTCAAGTTCAAGGCTGCTTCTTTATTAATGCATTCAACTCAGTCACCTTTGAAGCACTTGGAGCTTTCATCTGAAAGCAGTGCACTAAATACATTGTTTTGAAACTGTTCTGCATTACTTGATAAAACCTCTTCCATTCTTAGCATAATATTCAGAATTCTCAAAGAGCTCAACACTAGTGAGAAGTCGTAGTGATGTTGCCAGTGACTCATTTCCTTAGATCAGTCTGGATACTGTATTATAGAGACAGTTTCCATTTGGTGAACACCTATTCATTGACAAGAGAATTTTTTTTTGAATTAATATGACAAGAAAAAGAACTGTTCTGAGCGTTTTTTCACTCACTCAAAAGGGCTGTAGCACCCAATGTTTAATAGAGGGGTCCTGGACTCCAATAATGCCCAAAATAAACCTCAAAACAGTAATTGTATATATTTCTCCCAAAAGAAGCAAAAGGAATCCACAAACACTTCTGTTCCTCATAATTTCAATAGTGCCATGATGCTTTTCAGCTATTAAATGGCAATAATTTTAAGTATTCTTACTATCATTACTGGCACAAAAAATTATATGGCTGATAGCCTGTAACTAAGCACCGGAACTGAAACTTTTCTCTATGTACTGAGCATCACTTTTGACAAAATAAAAGTCAGGTATACAAAAAATCTGATTTCTCTCTGCATTTAGCAGAGGTCTAATTGAAAACATGAAATTTAACTGCACTATGAGGCAATTGCAAGTTGTATTGGAAACTCCTCTGCGCAAGGATGCTTTGTTCCTTGACCACTCAGAACATCTAAAAGTATTTTCTCGACCACTTTATTTGAAAAAGTCAACCCATAAAATATGCTAACAACCAAATGCTGGATTGCACTGAATCTTACCAGTATGCTTCAAAACCTTCGTCAGCAAAACTTTTTGGGAGAAGTAACGAGCCTACTTCATCCCGGCGGAGATTAGGCCTACAAGGAATAAACGATTCAATGATTCTCGAATACTTGACTTTCAAGGAATATTTTATGTCAAAAAACCTCTGCGATGCTTCTGAAAACTCTGAGAGGTCAAGGATTGTAGCTCTCGCATCCGTATCGTCCATTTGGTAAAAGTCGGCGAAAATTATTACTTGCACCTTTGCCCTCGTTTTCAAGCGAGCACATATGTCTCAGTTCTAAACCATTTCTATGTTCTAAACACAATTTGGTGGTGTAAGTGGTGTCTCTGAGGAGTGGTACCTTTGTAAACCTGTCAGCCGCACATTTCATATTAAATGATTGTGGATAGGAGCACTGGTCTCCCAGAACTACACAACTCTCTCACTTATGGCTCCAAGTAGTCGGTAGTGCAGCCGGCGGCCACACCACGGTACCTCACCTCGGCTGGTGAGCAAAACTAAGTAGAGGGTATCACCAGTCTCGAAAGGGCTGGTGTATATGGGGACGTCTCCCCTCAAGTGCACGAAGACTGGAGTGGCAGATGAGGCAGATGAACCAGATAATACATGGTCAATGGCTTTGACGGCACGACAGCAAGATGTGTGGTACATCAAAGGCACAATCAAGACGTTATAATGATTTGTGGCTATCCACCGTGGAAGGGATTGGGCCCCCACCATGTAACAAACGCCTTTAGTCAATCATGGAGAGCTCAAATAATGAAAATAGTAATACTGGAGAAGTTGGGCCCCCTGCAACAAC
>WIPJ01002937.1:67959-102963 GCA_018155075.1 Cassiopea andromeda | reverse complement strand
GCAAAGTTTAGTGGACAAAGTCAATGAGACCGGAAAACCTTATGGCATGGAAATGAATGTAGTCAAAACAAAGGCGATGGTAATTAGTAAGCAAATACAAGCACCAAAAGTTAACATCATGATACAAGGAAGGTCTATTGAACAAGTGTCTGAAATGGTTTATCTGGGTTCGTTATTAACAGATAATGGAAAATGTGAAAAGGAAATCCGCCCAAGAATTGGAATGGCAAGGACAGCTTTTACAACGTTAAAGACAGTTTTAACATCTAGAAACATCAAACTGTGCACAAGGATAAAACTGATAAAATGCTATGTATGGTCAACATTACTATATGGATGTGAAACCTGGACTCTCAGCAAAACATCAATCAAGAAAATTGAAGCTTTTGAAATGTGGACGTTAAGGAGATTGTTAAAGATACCTTGGACTGATTATAAAACCAATAAAGAAGTGTTGCAATTAGCTGGTACAGAAAGATCATTAACAAGAATTGTAAAAGAAAGAAAATTAAAGTACTTTGGGCATGTAGTGAGAGAACAGAGCTGGCAGAGATTATACATGGAAGGGAAAATGAACGGAAAGAGAGGAAGAGGCAGGCCCAGAAGAAAGTGGACAGATGATATTAAAGAATGGACAGAAAAGAATTATTATCAGTGTGTGAGAAAGACCTTAGATAGAAAGAATTGGCGCTCCTTGATATTCGACCTGCTTCGAGCAGAGGAACCTGTTGATTGATTGAAACACAATTTGAATCCCATATGTCGCAGTTCTAAACGCTGAGAAGAAACGATAGCAGTCACTGGTGATCCATAGGTGTAAGTTCTAAACATTATTACAATAGAGATGTCTCAGTTCCAAACATAATCGAGAACACATATGTTTCAGTTCCGAACACAGTTTCGAAGAATTCTAAACCGACAGGATTCGAGAAAGAGGAAACAATTATCGGACACTGTGCACAGCGGGTAGAATTTGCAATATTTTTCCGAGGGCATTTAGCCTGGTCGCTGAAGCGAGAGGTATATGACGTCTTGTGTGCATATTTTAGAAAGAACAGACACACAATCAAAAGGTGCAGCTCATTATATTTTCCCTGAAACAAAAAAGAATTCTTTATTGATTTTTTCTGATGACTCATAACGTCTGACCGAGTTCTAGAACTCTGGGAACCCACCCTAGATCCGCCCTTGCATAGAGTGCATTGAATGAGTTATGCCTGAAAGATCTGTGTTTCTTTGAGTCTGCGTTCTAACCTAATATCGAACGAGCCAGAAATTGAGAGAACATTCCTAACAATAAGTAATAGTCATCCATAAGGACTTGAATGTCTTTTATTCGTTCACATTTAGTGACTTCACGTTTGTTGTGATTGCTCGTTTTTGGTATAAGAATGTGATAGCCGTTCAGCACTAACTAAATAGGGGATAAGAATAGATGTTGCATTTAAAAGCTAAGTAAGTTTATTCAAGTTATTTTGAAGAATGGTTCCACGATGCACTTGCTGTTTCACCATAAGTTTTCTTAGATTTGTCAAACTAAATCTACGATTGAGTAGATAATGGGTTACAAGATGGGTCGGGTTTCAGAAACATTCTTTGCGATCTAACGCGCATGTAACACAAAGAGGCTCATTTAATGTGCTCCTTGAGAATGAAGTTGTAGCTACATAAAAGGGTTAATGATTCGTGTTGTGAGGAGCCATGGCTTTTATTAGCCGCTCAGATAGAACATATTTCTCAAGATTCGAGAATTCACGAAGACTGGGGTCATACCTTATCCTCCCATCAAATATTACAAAAAAGCTAATATCTTGATCATCTCCGAGAGGCCCCCTTAGAGTCCCAACAGCTTGGGGGCCTTTTAGAGCTCTCGTTGGTTAATTAGCATTCGTAGTTTGATTTAATTTTGTCAACGAATAACTTAACACTTACATTCTTTCAGCAAAATTAAAAATAACATGTAGTTACAGTAACCGAAAAGAAGACAAAAAGTAAATAAAATAAAATTGCTACTCTATCAAGGAGTCGTGTTTCGGGCTTGCAGGTTCTGAAGGTATTTTCTAAGTCTTCCTTGTGTGGACTAGCCTTAAATAGTACAACATTTTGAAAGTTGTGGCGTTTAATTAACTGCGGCACTTAATCAACAGAAACACAGTAGCAACTTTGCTTACATCATGTCTTCTCTTTCAGAGGTGGGTGAATCACACCTAGGATGGCAATCTCGAAAGTTTCTGTTTTCATTTTGCTTGGTATCCTTGCTAGATCGCAATCACGATGCACGACTTACTTGTCGAAGGATCTCATTGGACATGTATGGAGATTTGAGTCATATAACTAGCCACCTGTTACATACGACACACATATGGGTTGTAGGGAGAGGGGACATTGAAAAGCAACATGGTATTAGGTCATTAAGAACCATAGACTTCAATCTTTGTTTCCATGAGTGCCAGGTCTTGCTTCCGAATCACCGTCGATGCATACTGCTGCTCTTCGGCCTTTATTTCCGAAGTTTGTACTCGTCAAATACCCCTTGTACTCAGTTGCCCAGTCATTTGGGCAAATTTTCCGTCAAGGGACATGACCTTTGAGCCACGTGACGCAGCTCTGTAGAGGAAACATGAGGCTTCGCGATTTCATTTCATTTCACATATTTAAGGAGGGTGGCCCTTCAGCAGCAACTGATTTTCAAGGGGCCCTCCCTCCGTCTACACTATGCACAAAAAAATAATAATTGCAAAATATGGAACCTAATTACAATGTATAAAAAGCCTAATTACAAATCTTAAAATAGCATAATATACAATTTAAAACGGTTGTGATAATCTGTAAATACACTGACACAGGCTAAATTAGGCACTTAAAGGCTTTAATTAAAGTAATTTGTTTGGCCTCAGTTGAAAGGCCATTCCAATATTTAGCACCTTAGAATGAAAAACATTTTTGTCCGTTACCAGAGCTTTTTAGAGGCAGCCTCAAATCAGTATTTGTATTTCGAAGACTGCGTGTGGCATTAACGGTGTTTTTAGTAAAAATATCGCAAAGGTATTTGGGAGCAATTCTGTTTGAGCATTTAAGGACTTTTAGACTTACTTGTCTATTTATTAAACAACTCTTCAATTTTTTTCCAACCTAAACTTTGGATCAGAGGTTTGCTTGGAGCATCAAAATGACTGTTGGTCACGATGCGTGCTGCTCTGTTTTTGAGCCTCTGCAATTGAAAGATGTCAGAGGAATTGCAACAGCCCCAAACAGAGCAGCAGTATTGGAAGTGAGGCCCAACAATACTAGTATAAAGAGTTTTTACAATTGCCTCAAGGAGAAAATGCTTGGCATACTTTAGAAAACCAATTGCACGAGAATCATTCTCAGTTACTGATTTTATCTTATTCTTCCATGTCAGATTTTCATCTATTTGAACACCTAGATACTTAGAATTGCATATAACTTCTATATGTTCCTCACGAATAGAAGGTTGTAAGGCTTGGCTTGAAGCCATGAGATACTTGTTCGTTTGTTTCGTGGTTATTAACATAGAGCGAATTTTAGCTACATTAACAGATAGCTTATTCCCCTGCAACCACCTATCGAGCTTCCGAAGTTCTTCATTTAAAGCCGTATTTAACTTCATGATGTCCTTGCAGTAATGATAAATACTTGTATCATCAGTATACATAGAGACTTAAGCGTTTTTTACAATGCAAGGAAGGTCATTAATATAGACAAGAAATAGGAGTGGAAACAGGCAAGACCCTTGTGGAACACCTACATTGACGTCATTTATGTTTGAATCCACACCATTTATTGGACAATATTGCTTTCTGTTGCTAAGGTAAGAATTAAAGCACGATAGTTCCTTACCCACAACTCCATAATGCTCGAGTTTTTGACAAAGAATTTCATGATCAACAGTATCAAAAAAGAGATCTATAGAAATTAAAGCAGTTAAAAGTCCTTCATCCATTCCACTGTACCAATCATCACTGCATTTCAGTAAACAAGTTGTTGATGAATGCAAAACCCTGAATCCAGATTGTTCTAATGTCAGGAACCCACCCCGTTCTGGGTATTGGTACAACTGGTCATAGACAAGTTTCTCGAACAGCCTAAATAAAACAAGTAGCACCGATATTGGTCTATAATTTGACTTTTCTGACTTTTCACCTTCTTTGTAAATGGCGGTAACTCGAGCAATCTTCCAGCCAACAAGAAAAGTACTTGTTTCAATAGAAGTATTGAATATTAGCATTAGTATTCTAGAAATATATGGCAAAGCAATCTTCAGAAAATAACCAGAGATGTTTTCATCGCCAAAGCTTTTCTTTACTTTCATCCTAAACATTGCTCCATGGATACCTCTTTCATTGACTTCAATGAAATCAAAGATCCTCCCATCGCCATTGACACTAATCTCTCTAGATAGAAGGGGGTTTGAAAAATGAAAAATATCTGCAGCTAACTTTTCTCCAATGGAATAAAAGCACTCATTCATTTTACACGAAATACTTTGTTTGTCAAAAATGCAAAAATGACTTGGTTAGATTCTTTCAAGCTGACAATATTCGTAGATTGGGATCATTTTTTCAGCAACTGATTAATTTCCCTTATTGTTATTGATTTTTGTCTGAGAAATATTGCTGCTTTTTTAACGCTTTATTTAAAACATTTACTCGATTACTATATTGCTTATAGGAATTCATCAGGTGTTGTGATTTATGTTTAACAGAAAATCTTTTGAGTCGATCTCTAGTCCTAATCAGGCTCTTTAAGTCAGAGTTTATCCAAGGACAGTATTTTTCTGAAACATGAACTTGGCGAAGTGGTGTATGCTTTTCAATCACCTGGGAAAATACATTTGAAAATTGTTGAACAAGCAGATTTACATTGCCAGAGAACCCTAAAGCTTGCTCCCAATCACTAGAAGCAACATCCCTTAAAAATACCTCTTCAGAAAAAATTGTTCGTGTTTCGTGTTTTTATGGACTTATGGTTGTTGCTAATGGACCTATTTAACTTCCTAGTGCAATGCACCACGAAATTGTCGCTCAGTGCAAGCCTTAGGATTCTCGATTTAGAGATATTAATGGGGCAAATTATTTATTTATTTTATGGCAGGATTTTTTTAACAAGGAGATACATGCATCTTTCACCTTTTGCTTTCTCTTGTTAGTTAAAGTGGCAGTCATACTCACAGAATTTATAATACATCCAAGAAATACTAACAACGTTTGACTTGGAATGAAAACAGATTTTTCTGAGTGTACTACAAATCATAGGGAATCCAGTAGAGATATCGTATCTGCGATATTTTGCTGGCATTCCTTGCAAGTATATCCAGTATGACAGATATCATCAATATAAGCACAAACAATGTGACCTTTGTGTTGTAAGCAAGACGGTGGAACTTTAAGTAGTTTCGTAAATTTCCGAGGCTCTGTGCAAAGTCCATTGGGTAGGCAAGTATAGGAATACAGTTTATTCAGAAATTGGAACTTAAAATATTTTTGACATTCTTGCCCAATAGGAACTGAATAATAGGCATCCTTGATAGCAATTTGGTCTTATAAATTTTAATAGGCTATATGCATTGTTTCCATTTTGACATGAAAATTTTTTATATTTTGATTAGCTTGTTTCATTTTCAAAATAACTGTAAAGGAGCCATCCTGTTTTGGGTGCAAAAAGATGGCAAAAAGAATTTCTCCTTGTTTTTGGGAAAGGATTCTTTAACAACACCTTTTTTCATAAGTGCATGTAATTCAATTTCAATAGATGTTTTCTCTCATTTTTAGCAGTGTTTTGCTCTTGGTTGGAGAACCTTGCGTGTATCGTCAAATTCAATAGTCATTCCTGATACTGTATCTAGTATTTCAGGATCTGACGTAAATCTCGCCACTTCTGCAAGTAACTTTTTAGGCTTCCAGCCTTATTACTCACCATTTGAAATTTGAGTACTTCTACTATATCTGGTACAGTACTTACGAATAAATTTAGATCATTCCTTACACCTCAGCCATCAATTGCTGGATTTTCCCCTCAAATTTGTGTTCCAGCCCAGCCGAAAAAAATCACTTCCTCTACCTCTTGTCGGTTGTTGATATTGGTTTCTCCAATGGCTTGCTCTTTTATCATAGTTTCTCTGGTTACAGTAGCCTCTCTTTTGTAAATAGGATGACCTTTGATTGGAAATTTCATTAGCCACCTTTTTAACCTCTTTCATTTCCTTCAGAGTTTTACTGAGGTCCTCTCCAAACAACTTGTGGCTGTTGTCAATAGTCTTTTGGCAGCTTTGTCTGCTTTCCTTATTGAGCCCTGAAGAGATAGTTGCCCTTCACCTCTTATTAATTTCATTGTGGCTATGGCCTAATATTGTGATTACATCTAAAGATGATTTTATTAAGGCTTTGGAATCCTGCATATGGCCCTTCCTATCTGCAGACAAGATAGAGTTCGCCATGCATGCCATGGCAGATGTAGCATGTATCAAAGTCTTTTGCATTGCCACATATTTCTGATCTATGCGTAGAAGAGCAGGATGTACTGCTTCTTTTATCTCCTCATTGAGGGTTGGTATAATGAATTTCGTCACATTTTTGGGATGTTTGTACTCCTCCACAATGATTTTGACAGTGCTATGGTTTAATGCTTCCTCGCTCCAATAGCGGTCAACTCTGTTCGCTAGAGCTTTCAAAATTTCCGGGCCTTCATCGTTATTTGCAATATGAGATTTATGATACTCAAGAAGTATTTCTTCTTCAATTTGTAAGTCCAAATCTGAACTTGGTTGGCCCGCTTGACTTCATCTTTTTCTTTTAGATGGTTTTCCAGAATCCTTATTCGATTGAGAAGTCCTTTTTGATATTTTGCTGCGTGCTTTCAAAAGCGATAATATATCTGCCTCTTTTTTATCTGTCAAATTTTGACAATGATAATTACTTGCATTAGAGGCCATGACTGATAGACAGTCTCCGTCCTCTGAAGCTGCCTCCTCAGATTGTGAGGAGTAATATTCTCCACCGGCTGCATCATCGACTCCGGAGTTAACCGGGTTAGAGCAAGCCGAGGTACTGTTTGTCTCCTGATGTAACAGGGTTGTTTCTGTCATTGCTGAGCAAGTTTCTCCCTTTATAGAGGGCTTTTTCTCTCACCCTATCGATCGAGGTTTCCTCTCCATTAGAAAATGGGCCTAATTGGCTCACTTGTGTTCCAAGCATGTATGAATCACTTGATTCATTCTGGAGTTCAGGCTTTAATACCTCCGTTTTAAATTTCTTTAGTAAGGTGATTAATTGCTTTTCAAGATCATTCGTTTTGGAAAGTGTCCCATGATTCTGGATGTCAGTAGCACTTATTTCCTCCCTGACTACGGATGGTATTAACAATTGATTGTCATTGTGATCTTTATCCATATTTCGTGCCCAATTTAGGAATAAGAATATAAGAAAGCAAAACAAATGTAAAAGTAAATTTCACGTCACTGAGATGATGTGCAAGATTTCCAAGGATTCCTTTATTTGTGAGCTCTTATGAAAAACTTGGCTTCCATGCTTGTTCAAAGCGCACAAAATTGACGTGCTTGGTCAGCAGTGCTCTATCTCACATGAACCTCGAGGACTGGGCTCCAGCTCATGGAAAATAATGACATTTTGTGGATTCACAGATTAACGTTCTGCATTCTGAATTGCATTTTGCATTCCGAATTCCGAATTCTAAAACTGAATTTAGACATCTGATCTATACAGGAATGCAAACATCTCTTTTCAAAATGCATTCTTCCCTGCACCTTAATAGAATTGAATGTCTTAGCAAGGCACCAATATATATTTTTGTGCACATTAGTAGCTTTTTGTTCAATATATAGTATTGTCTGACAAATTATGATGCGATAATTTATTGAGTCATCCACAAGAACAAAAGTTAAGGGGGATACACGTTTTCTTTTTATAAGAAAAAAGTTTATAAGAAAATGAGGCTCAAATCGACAAAATCTTAAGAAAATCGTAAGAAAATCACGAGGCTCAAATTCCAAAATTAAGTGTTTTTATAGGCCAAAAATAGGTAATTTCGTCGTTATTGTATTCAAAATGTTAAAGACGGAATCCAAATTCAAGTATACAATATTAATAACGAAAGTGTAAGCCGCTCTAGCCAGTTCATTTCAGCAAAAGTTGAGAAAAATTTAAGAAAATCTGAGGCTCAATTTCGGGAATAGTTAAGAAAATTGAGGCTCAGGCAAAATAGTGATTTTCTTATAAAAAAAACGTGTATGGAAGTGGTACGCCAACAATAGTGATAAAATGCCACTGGCACAATGAGCTCTAACGGGAACACTTACTGGATTGAGATTTAGTAACCGAGCAATTTCATAGGGGTAAAGATTTCCTTGCTTTTTCTTTCAATATATTCAATTTATTGCAACATAGCTATATTTTAATTGCAATTAGCTCACTAGGTATTTTTGGGAAATCTTGTAACTCTTTCATTGCCATGTGCAATGATCTTAATATCGACAAACAAAACTTAAATTATGCCTTAAGGAAAATAACTGCCATCATCATCCGATCCACCTACTACATATTCTACATGAGAAACAAGCCTTGGACTAACCCTGATATTCTTACTTGCTGAACTATAAAGTTGCATGTTATTTCACATTTCAGTCTGGGTTTTGTTTAATGACTAAATATAACCTTGTCAGCCAGATACGAATTACCTGTATTCAGAGAGATTTGTATTTGTAAATTTAAGTTGGAATATATACACGAGAAGTTTCAAAAACAAAAAATTTAATTTCCCTATTCCTTGTGTGCTTACTTCTACTGTCTTTGTTTCATTTTGTGTTATGCTCTCTAAAAGCAAGCCAATTTTACACTGCTATGTACTTGAGAGGTGTATTATTGTATTTAGTTTTGACTTTCTGTTTTAGACATTCTGCCTTGCACGTTTGACATGACGAACTGAGAAACCGCATGATCGGTTTGCATTGTCAACTGCAATTCAGACTTCCTTATATGGATTATGCATTCATCGAATGAATTCTCACTTCATGCAATGACCTTTAAATTCACAGATAAATGTTCTGCATTCTGGATTGCATTTTTGCATTCCGAATTCTAAAACTGAATTTAGACACCGATATAGCTATATAAAAGTTGCCCTGATCTAAACAGGAATGCAAACATCTCTTTTCAAAATGCATTCTTCCCTGCACCTTAATAGAATTGAATGTATTAGCCAGGTACCAATACATATTTCTGTGCACATTAGTAGCTTTTTGTTCAATATATAATATTGTCTGATAAATGATGATGCGATAATTCACTGAGTGATCCACAAGAACAAAATTTAAGGCGGGTATGAAAGTGGTACGCCACCAATGGTGATAAAGTGCCATTTCACGAGACAAAACGCTGGCACAATGAGCTCTGACAGGAAGACTTACTGGATCGAGATATCGTTTTCAATATATTCAATAGTGATCCTCAAGCAACGCTTTAAAAGGGCGTTGCAACGCGCATAGTGTCATTCAGAGGCAGCAAGAAGTAAGACAGCAGAGAGCAGAATCTGATTTCAAGCAGACGAAGGTATGGAGCCTGTATGCCTATATTCTTTATTAACTTCTTTATGTTGAAATGGCTTTGCAAAGCTTGTGCGCTGCACATTATGATATTTTACTGAGCCAAGTGAGAAAATATCTGTTGTCTACAGGTGATCCACCTGCCATCTCTCATTTTCCTGAGTACTCTCATTACCAATCACTGGAAAATCTTCACCGTACAAACTGAAAAGCTCTGCTGTACTATCGCATCATGGGAATATTCCAGCTTTGGGATGAGCAACCTTCAAAATAGAAACAGGCATTTCATTCCAGGTTCTTCTGGAAAGAAAGTCTCGATAGCCGAAGTGGAAAGACGGTCGAGAGATTGAGACACACGTTCTATAATACTTTTGGCTAATCTTGGGTTTCTTGACAATGGCGTAGGAGAGACAGTCGGGGTTCCTTAGGGTTTCATTAAGATTGGGTCCCATCTATAGGTGTAGCAGGACTTCAAATTTTGGGGTTGGGGGGGCTGTAAGATTTCTGCTTGAGTGAGTAACCCAACCCAACATTCCGAGCCATATGTTGCTACCGGAAAGACCAATGTATTCGAGAGTCGCTTCTTTGTCTTCGACTAAATGGGCTTGTTTTTCCACGTGTGTGATAAAGCAATTGCTGGATTTTTGGCATGTAGCATATTTTTGCCCACTTAAGGGAGCTCCAGTCCCATGCCACCCGCATATCCCGCTAAAGTTTCATCATATTTTTATATCATATAATACATAAAGGCTTATCTCTGAAATTTCCTAAGAAACCCTCTTAGTGGTCAAAAGCTTGGGAACCCTTAGCAGGTTTCCTAACCAAGGTTGCGGCCGGCGTGTTATCAACAGAAACTTACATATTCCTTCTCTTTCAGAGGTTAGTAAAGCACACTCAGAATGGCAATCTCGAAAGCTTCGGTTTTCATTTTGCTTGGCATCCTCGTTGGATCGCAGGCAAGATGGGAGGAGAAAAATCTCATTGGAAACGTGCTGATGTTCGATTCATATAGATACCCACAATATTTCATAAGCCGCAGAAGCTCTAATGTATACCTTCTCAAACGTAATAAGAAAAACCACTGCTTGGATTCATCATGGAAAATTGTCAAAGGATTGTGTGGGCACGGAATCAGCTTCCAGTCGAAGAAACACCCAAATCGCTATCTCAAGCACGCGGGCCGCAGTGTATACGTTGAAACGTACTACAACACAGAGTCGTTCAAGCGTGAAGCATGTTTCCTTTTCAGAAGAGGCCTAGCCAGCCAGTATGATGTTTCCTTTGAGTCTGTTGGTAACTACAGGGGCTACTATCTGCGTCAACAAAATTACATGTTGAGCATTGGCCGTGACAGCGGTGATTACCAATTCAGGAAAGATGCCACATTCCGTCCATGGAGTGTGTACAACTGCTAGTACGCTTTTGACGTTTTTTCTATTCTAGCTGACTTTTCATATCTAAGCTGTATCTTATCATTTGCATGAGCTGATTCAATGAAAATATTTTTTCTGAATGTCTTTCCTCCTTCCAAAGTTAATCGCTATTGCATTAACAGCAAAGGTTACCTACCACACCCACATGAGTTACCTATTCATAAATACATAAGAGTTGACGACATGAAACTTTACTTGCATCAGTAAAAACTCATTTTCAGGACTCTTGAGAGAAACATATTTTGTTCATTTTATTATTCAAGAGTACTCGTGATTATGAATATAATGACTGTGTGAAGCATGCTATCATTTGCTTCGTCTGTTTTCTGAATTAATAAGAACTCCGTACACGGAGACGTAGATCTTCTAGTACCAAAACAGGCTATCTACCACCCCCAAGCAGGTAATTCTCCATGCCTAAATAGGATATCCAAGGCATCTGCACAACCTATCTGGCAAAGAAACTATATCACTAGCCATACATATCCAAGTTATTTCCTACACAACACAGGTTACCTGCCAAAACAACCAGGTTAACAACCATTGAACACGAGTTACTTACTTAGCAAGTGGTTACATTTTCTAATTGAAACCAAAACATTTAAATGCAAAACATGGTAGCTATGTCTCGCTTCTTGCCATTCTGTAGGACTCGAAAGCGAATGGTAGTTTTAAAACTGTTGGCCAATACTTCGCTTAAAATTTACCATTAAATCCATCATAACGAAGTAAGATTGAAACAAAACAATATAATTGGTATCTGCGTTATAAAAGGTTTGTTTAAAAAGAACTTATATAAACAACGAAAATAAAAGTATTGATGAAGGGCGATCCTTGAATTATTTCAAAGGTATTCTTAAACTTGCTCTTCTGCTATTTCAAAAATATGAGCTTTCAATATATATAATTGATTTTTCTATGGCTATTTACAACACACTATGCACAAATTGTAGTCTTGGCTTGAAATAATCCTATATATGGCTAATACACGCCTTTGTATAAGGGACATAGGTGTGAGTGGCCAAGCGGCCCGGCAAGTTCCATTAGCTTAACTGAAGTTAAGCATGACTGTATACGGTCAGAAACTGGATGGGCGACCTTACAGATGAACGGCCAATACAGCTCACTCCGTCGTCCTTCGTAAGGGACGTTAAACTAGGGGTCCCATGCCTGGATGCGGCATGCATAGTAGGCCTAAATTAGCTGAAAAAGCAAGGTATAACAACCTACTCAAAATAAAGTAAACAACAACAACAGCCTAGCTCAAGGCCTAGCTTCAAAAGCTCCTTGTTCTTGGAGCTCTTATGATCAAATTGTAATTTTAAAAGTACCTTAATACTAGATCCTTAATTTCACTACACATTTCGTTTCATAAAAGCAAAAGCATCAAAGTTCTGAATATTGCCTTCAATTCTGCATAGTACCAAAAGTGCAAAAAGGTAGGGAAGAAGTTTTATAGACGTATCTCTGAGAATGATGGATGCAAAAGATTTGAAACGGCTTCTTAATACTTCATTGTGTTGCAATTCAACCATAGACAACTTCCTTAAGGGATTTGTCTTTTAGTAGAATATGTTTTTTACATATTTTGGCCTTCTACATGTAGATTCCTTGCAAAGTAATTCCTTGCAAAAATGTATATACTGCCTCGACTAGCAAACAGTTCATCATAACTGTAGTGTGTAGTTATCAGCATGTTATGTTGTTAAGAGGCTTGCCTCTGGTTAGTTATAGGACTGGTAGGTGGGGTGAATTAAAATGGCGGCGTCGTAGATAAGTGTGCTTCCTAAGTCTCTAATTATTTCCCCTCCCATCGGAAAGCACACACGGAAATAGACAACAATAGCCAATGCTACTACTGCTGTGTTTGAGAGTTGGCTGAGAATCTCTTGGATGCAAGAAGGTACTTCGCTCTTAAATAGTGAGTTTACGAATTGCGACACGCAG
Source organism: Cassiopea andromeda (assembly GCA_018155075.1). Classification (NCBI taxonomy): domain Eukaryota; kingdom Metazoa; phylum Cnidaria; class Scyphozoa; order Rhizostomeae; family Cassiopeidae; genus Cassiopea; species Cassiopea andromeda. Next base: position 90,006 of record WIPJ01002937.1, on the reverse strand, counting down.
TATGAAGACGACTCACGGGGGACTAGGTACTAATGTAGCTGAGGCGTTTTGATGAGCGAGCGAATTTGTAGTTACGATTGATCAAGACGACTCAAATCAGGCGCGGAAATTCAGTGTTCCTACAAGATGGAGGATGAGTTTCTTGTTCTAATGCACGAGATGGCGACATTGATGACGAAGAATTTTTCATTCCTCATGAGGCCACCCGCCATAGTATCCGCGCCTGGTTTTCACTGCAACCATTAGTAGAAATCGACACTTTTTTATCAGCAGTATAGAAGAAAATCCATTGCGTTAAACTAGATTTCCCAGTCCTGAAGATGTACTGAGGATGTACTTTACGAAAATATACTGGCTGAGATAGTGAGCATGAGTATGATGTCATCAAATTAGCATAATTTAAAGCTTTCTTTACAAGTTCTCAACTTTGATGAAGCGCTCTTTTGCAACCAGACATCAAAACTATATTGCAATCATATATAGATCGTAGGTAGCTTAAAAGATATGTCAGATAAATCTGAAGATAAAAACTTGTTTCTATAGATATCTGTGCAGAGAGAAAAAGTGGAGAAAGACTTTGAATTCAACTCAACGCATTTAGTAGACACATCTTTCAAGATACCTACGATCTATACCATAGCCTCTTTTAAGAAACCATAGCTAAAAGGGGGGTTTCACTATTCACTACGTTCAAATTTGGAAGATGGAAGCTATTGTTGTGCATGTGAGAACCTTGAATAGACTTCCATCCATGAAGTAGTAATACATCAAAGAGGAAAGAGGGATTATCTGTTTGGGGGTGAAAACATTGCAGAACACTGTAACCGGAGGGTCACGCATGACAGCTGGATAGGAAACTGCCCCCCTCCTATACTCCCTCACAAAAATTCTGAGACTGCATTGACTTTCCACCCCTTCCTCCAACAAAGCAAAGTTGTTGTTGTGTTGGGGAATGTTTGGAGGGAAAATGATCATTTGGGCACAACATTGCTTTGTAGGGGGAGGGGGCATTGAAAAACAACACAGTATTAGGTCATTAAGCATTGGTCTCACTATATTTTGTGTAGGATTGTAGCTTGTATGTTGAAAGAGGCCCTGATCTATATAGAAATGTGTACATCTCTATTCAAAATACATTGTTCAATGCATCTTAATGGAGTTCAATGCGTTTTAGCAAGGCACTATTATATACTTCTGTACGTATTAGTTGCGTTTTGTTTAATACATAATATGGTCTGACAAATGATGATGCGATAATTTGATGAGTCATCCAAAAGAACAAAAGCTAAGGGGGGTATGGAAGTGGTACGCTGCAAATGTTGATAAAGTACCATTTCACGAGACACAGCGCTGGCACCATGAGCTTTCACAGGAAAAGTAACGCAACCAAGCAATTTCATAGGATAGGACCATTGAGATGGGTCCCCAAGCTTTAGGCAAATTTCTATGAGCCCAGAGTTCTTCTGCTACGTCACTGTATTGAACACCTTAGCATCAATCAATAGGCAAAATTGACTTTGTATCTGAAAGTTTCTCTTCTCTAGCCCGTGTGGCACAGGGAGCACATGTCCCCAGTTTTGACAAATTTGTATCTAAAGTGCCCCTTTTCTGCCTGTATAGTTGACCTTGTTTGCTTGTGAGGGTGCCTTCCAATGCATGTGTCCTTTCACTTTCTGAATGTTTCCTACGTCCCTGTTCCTGGTCATTCTAGTAGTATTGCCACGCACAACATCCCAACATTAGTGTCGGGAATCGCACCAAGCCGCTATTATAGAATCGTTAGCATGAATGGGGCATTGAATTGAATCTACGTGCTAGCCTAATACCGAACGAGCCAGAAATTGAGAGATCATTCTTCACAATGAGTAGTAATCACCCATAGGGAATTAAATGTTATTTACTCATTCTCATTCATTGACTTCATTTTTGTTGTGATTCCCTGTCTTTGGTATAAGAAGGTTATAGCCGTTCACCACTAATAAGTTTATTCAAGTTATTTTGAAGAATGGTTCCACGATGTACTTGTTGTTTCACCAACAATTTTCTTGGCTTTGTTAAACAAAATCTACGATTTAGTAGATAATGGTTATACAAGATGGGTGGGGTTTCAGAAACATTCTTTGCGATCAAACGTGCATCTAACAAAAAGAGGCTCGTTTAATGTGCTGCTTAAGAATGAATGTGTAGCTTCATACAGGATGAATGATTCGTGCTGTGAGGAGCCATGGCTTTTATTAGCCTCTCAGATAGAACATATTTCTCAAGATTCGAGAATTCACGAAGACTGGGGTCATACCTTATTGAATCTTATATTGTAATTAGGTTATGTCTCACAGGGCCAATTGTAAAGTAGGCTACTGAATTGTTACCCTGTATAAAATGTAAAGGTAGTTCCGTATACTTTCGTACGTAGGGGAGTGCCTGTTAGAGAGTACACTTATCCTGAGCCATCGGCATGTGAGGTAGGGTGGCCAGTTCCTTTCCTCACCGCCTTTATCTCCCAGTGTTCCCACTGGATACCCATTTGCTGCTGGTTGAACAGTGAGCGAGCGTTCAGTCACGGCATCGAGTTGGACTCGAACTGTAGACCTTCCGCATGGGAGGCATACGCTCTAACCTCTATGCTACCTCGCTCATGTTACCTTGTTTAAATAAGCTTTAAACACAAAATTCAAAATAAATACAGATGGATGGGCAAATAACGAGAAAATTTTAGAATTAGTAAGCGAATTTCTAAACATGGAACTCAACTGCGGCAAGAAAAAGGAAAAATCTAAAAATTTAATGGGGACAAGTGCAACTGCAAGATTTGCATAAGCAAAATGAGGTTATAATGAGGTCCTAGAAAAATAGAAAAAATTGTTACTTCATTGTTAAAAGTTGAATTGAATTAGTTTGATGAACTGTTTATGCAGAACTGTAAATAATTGTACAGTAATAATATTAATGGGAAAGAACACGAAAATCTAAACCGAACAAAGCATTTATCATGAGTGTTGTAGGACTAACCCCGTCGTTATACATCATTATTACGCAGTACGTTTTGTATATATTGGTGCTTTTGTAATGCTTACTCATTCTGTGATAGTTCTCAATGGAGTAGCGAACTGAAGTACTTTCTCTGATTTTCGAGTACAGCTACAGTGTCTAGGTCCAGAATAAAACGAATTTGACCTGGAAACAGGGCACGACATCCATTTCACTATTCCTGTATTCGGTCGTTGGCAGTTTCAGACTCGGTGATTGCTACATGAAACGCAAGTCACCGAACAAATAGAAAGAGTATGTCGGTTATGAACAGCGACGCAGAAAATAGAGTCTGGGAATCAAGTCCGGAAAATTGCAACTGTTCGTTCTTTATGAGACCCTCAAGACTCTGAGGACCTAGAACTTATGAGGCCTAAAAGGGCCGGGCCTCGCGGTCATGGAACGATTGGCCAGTCTGCCCCTTTTTAGCCAGTTCTGCTTCTGTAGATGGTGCTTTCAATTTAACAGTATCAAATAAACACAAAAAAAAACGAGGAGCGCTTAGCGCTGCTATCCATTATTCAAATGTTCTCTACGATTAATCTTAACTTTCAAGGTTTGCTTGAAAATTAAGAAAAAGCTTCCAGCCCACCCCCCAATTATAGTAGCTTAACGACCGCTCCCCTATTGATCTTAATGTTGAAAGGAAAAATCACCCCAACCTGTTTTCATTGGCATTTGAAGACATGGTACATCAATCCATACTGCGCTACCCTTTTCAAAAGAAAAATTGCAGAAAAAGAGAGGACGATGCAATGAATGCTTGTATCCTAATCCTTCTTAAGGTTGCACAAAGTTCTCCTAATGTGTTTCAAAGTATTACTTTGTTGGACACACGTCATCAACCACCAGTGGCGAAGCTAGGATGAAAAATTTAGTCCTGCCCCTTTGGAATGAAAGGATAAAACACAGGAGGGGGCCTCAAAAATTTTCTTAACCCTGCTGTTTGAAACACTCTTTGGAAAGTACCCATTTTCAGATAGTTAAAGTTGACATATATCTCCTCCTACAGGTATAATGCAATTTGCATGATTTCACTTTTACATTTAAGATAGATTTTAACACCATTTTTATCGACTTAAGTCCCCTTCTAAATCACAGATTATTTTTTCAGAACTGCTGTAAAACATATACTACATAGAATTAAATCATATATTTCACTGTAAAACAAAACATTTTGAGATAAAATTGAATCCTATAAATATCAAATTGTAATTGCCAAGTAAATTAGTCCTCAATGGAAACTCAAATTGAGTTAAGCTCAAGCCGCACGTCAAGGGTTTGCATATGCTTGACTTGTCCATTTTTAAGCATAAGGAATCCCATCAGTCTTTTGGCAATATAAAGGCTGGGGCAATCAAACTGCTATCATTATTGCACAAATTCAAAAGTTCATATGCAACTTAATTCTGCAACAAAGTTTGATTGAAACAGCAAAAGAGTATCCCAACATTGGCACAATTAGGGATGAATCTTCTTCTGATTATTTATGATCTGATGGTTGTCTGGCTATCATCTGATGCTTTATATTCCAACTAGTGTTGGCAAAAAGTACTTTCAGTATGCTAAAATATAATTAACTCTTCCTTGCCATTCTAAAGCCTTGAGGTTCAAAACATCTTTGGAGGCTTTTATTGTAAGGCAGAACAGTGAAACTCATTAGCTTCTCTTAAAACCAATATTCAGAAGCAAAATATGATAATAATAAACAATGAAGACAATTCTATGCTGCAAATGTATTTCATAAGCCAACAACCAAGGAAAAGTGGGATCTATCAGAACTAACTTCAAAAAGTTTCAGAAACCTCTCAACTATTTCACCTTCCCTATCCAAACAAATGATGACACTGAGCTGCTCCTTAGTAGAAATATCGGTTGTTTCATCTACCTGAATGCTCAAGAATCTGCAATTTTCAATTTCCTTGTCAATCTGATCTTGGATGACAGAATCTATGCATTCAATGAGATCATTTTGAATCTCTGAAGAAACGAAATGAAAACACCAGAATGCACCCTTTCACCTTCTGTCAACTCAATATGGAGACGAAGTTTAAAGACAGAATCAAGTTTTGCAAAGCATCCAAGTAGCTCCTTATAATTTCCTTTATTAAGGCTATCGTTAGATTCATCGTGACCCCTAAAGACTAATTTTTGCTTGCTTAAGAATAAAACCGCTTCAGAAACGGTTTTAAGCGTCTCCCTGTTCTGCCTTACCTGCTCATTATGGCGCTGCACCTCTACTCTTCTCGCTCTTGGGAATAGAATATCGACCCTTTCTGTCGCATCAAATGTCTTCCATTTCTTACAGGCCTCCAAATGGCAGTTCGATCGCTCATGCTTTCTGCAATCGGAAAGAAAAGAATGCATATCGGCATATCCTTTTCTTGTACACGTTTGCGATTTTGCTGGAGCAAGCAAAAGGCACGGCCAGCAAAACAATCTTTTTGTAAATTAGTTGAGCCACAAAGCCATTCTTTCTTTGCATACCAGTCGTCCTGAAACTGGCGATTGGCAGTTCTAGCCCCTAGTTTTGGCTGGGGCTTCTTATGCTGCAAGATCTTTTTCTGCTCACCAACAGTTCTTGCACTCAATGATTTCTCTATAAGCTCACAAGTAATGTCTTCAGCTCCTCGGCTACTTTCTGCGGCCATTTCGAAAACTTAGAACTACTTTCAACAGCTACAACGTAAGTTCAAACCGTGATTTTGACCGTTACAAGTGTCCTGCATGTCAAAGTATGCAGGAGCTTTCATCACAAAAGCTTCTAAGGCAATGACGTGTTAAGTCCTTCAGCCAATCAAAATGTTCAATTCCAGTGTAACTCCATGACATCGCAGCAGCAATACCGCCCTAGCTCCTGCCAGTAAAATTTGGCAGGAGAACGATTGTTTTTTCTATTGTGAGGTAGTACAGGCACAAAGACGTGCTGAAATACCCTTTTGTTTCAGCTCCTACCAGCTCCTGCCATCTCAGAAGGCAGGAGGTGGGCTCAAAGCAAAGTTATTTTTGGTAACCAATTAAAAATGAGTTCATAAATGGCAAAACAAAAGCTGTGTTGAATGTGTTCGCTATGCAAGAACGAGCTAACGGTTAGGAAATGTTACCTTCGCTTAAAGATTAAATTTTAGCTACTGTTGAAAAATTTTTGATTTTATTGAAATATTTAGTCCTGCCGGGCAGGACAGGCAGGACCTCTAACTTCGCCACTGTCAACCACATTGATTTTCCTGTTACCCATATTACGTGACTTGACCTTTAGTGAACTTTTGTTGGTTTCACTTTCAAGGAAATTTCCTTCCTTTTGGACATTTCTTTGACCACAAGGAAGAAAATGGTCAAGGAAATGCTCTCATTTCTAAAGAATTTTCGGGACATTCATTGTTCAAGGGCTTCCAATGGCCTTCCAGCAAATATGTCTTTCATGATCGGGGTTTTCTGGATAGTTCGTTAGCTACCAAAGTTTCAATTTAATTTGGTGTTTAGGCTGAACACATCGGCCAACAAGGGGAGGCCTCAATTTGTTCATTACTCACATCTATGTTGCAAACAATTAAAAAACTCCCATGTTATTGCTGTTTTTCTAAAGTCTCTCGCAAACAGTGCCAGTATGCTGACAGAGCCAAGGTGCATTCCTTGCACTTATGCTCGAAGATCTTTGGCGTGCACTAAGCTCTAATTTCGGCGTTCGGCGTGGACACCAATGGAAAAAATGTCAGCGTATGCAAATTCTTGAGTGGTTAACTTGTGAAACTGATTATAATGAGATTTCTGCAGTTATTGGTATCCATTGGTTGCACAAACGTATTTTTCGGCGCAAAGCAATTATTCCTTGGTGCACCTCTGGCTAGCAGTTTACATGGAACGCACCCTGGTGGCAGATTTTCGAGAAAACCAACCAGACAAAAGTGGAGGCACTGTGTACTATATCTAATTTACTTATTTTTCTGTCGTTCTATTGACTCCAGTAGTTCGCTTTTATGATAAATTTTCTGTTATCCCACGATACAGCGCTATGTTGGTCAACAACGACTCGGTGAGATTGAAGCATTTCTTGGAAATCGCAGCTGAATTATAAATTTCAAGAGAAGAGCCACGACGAAAAACATCTTTTCCTCTTTATTTACTTCGACATTCCATTAATTCGACATACATACCATAAAATTAGGACTTAGCCAATAGACATAAACGATGTTAATACAGACTTAGCCGATAGATATAAACGATGTTAAAACGTTTCGAGATATCATGTCTCATCCTCAGTTAATATAAAAGTGCCAGTGGGAGGCTTTATAAATAAATTGGGGAAACAGCAAGTGGGAAAAGCACATGGGGAATCAAGAAAAGAGAACTCATGGGGAGACCATAAATGGAAAATAAATGAAACTGTTAATATCATTCTTGATAACCTTTTTTCCATAGCTCTTTTTCATTTGTTGATGAGATTACCCAGCTTACTCTACCTCATGATGCTGTCATGGTTAGTTTTGATGTTGCTAGCCCTTTTACTAATATACCTTTGGATGAAACTGTTAATATCATTCTTGATAACCTTGATAGCCTCAGTTTAAGGAACTGCTTGGATTTACAGTAAAAAATTATCATTTCATTTTTAATAATCATCTCTATGAACAAACTGATGGAGTGGCTATGAGCTCTCCGCTGGGGCCCAGTTTTGCTAACATATTTATGTGTGCTCTTGAACAAAATTTTCTTTCTAACTGTCCATCCAATTATAAGCCTGTATTTTGTCGTAGATTTGTGGATGATACTTTTTGCATTTTTGAAAATCGTACTCAAGTTGAATGTTTTCTTAAGTATTTGAATCGACAACATCCTAATATTAAATTTACACATGAGCTTGAGGAAGATAACTCCTTACCATTTCTTGATATCCTGGTTACACATGTTGAGAATAGTTTCGCTACTAACTTATATCGGTAGAAAACTTTCACTGGTCTATACACTCATTTTGATAGTCTCTCGCCTGTTCAGTATAAAATCAATCTTATTTTTGTTCTTATCTATCGTGCTTTCCAAATTTGTTCGTCATATATGGCCTTTCACAGTCAAATATGTAACATCAAACGGTTTCTACAACAAAATCGTTTTCCAGCACAACTTATTGATCAGATTATTAAAGGGTTTCTTAACAAGCAACATTTAGTTGATATAAAGCCTATTATTGTCCCTAAACTTCCTATATTTCTTTTTCTTCCCTTTCTAGGTGTCCATAGTATACACCTCAAGCATCGACTTACTAAATTTCTTGGTAAAAATTTACCCCCATGCTGAACTTAAGATTGTTTTTCGGACTAATAAACCTACTGGTAACCTTTCCCCTTAAAAGATCGTGTCCCTAGTCACGTTTGCTCCCCTGTTGTTTACAAGTTTACGAATAGTAGCTGCCAGGCTACTTGCTATGGCAAAACACACGCCATTTCATTGTTCGCCTGTAGAGAGCATCTAGGGATTAATAAAAAAGTAACAGTGTTAAAGGCGCCTCGTCAGCCATTAGAGATCATATAAAAGACGCTGGTCACTGTGCCTCCTTAGACAACTTTTGTATTATCGATAGAACTAACAACGAACTTGATTTACTATTACATGAAAGTCTTCTTATTCTTAGAGATCGCCCCACGTTTAATTCTCAGAGCTCCTCAATTCCCCTTTGTCTATTTTAGTTCCCTAGTGATCTTAGTCACGTATTCTTTACTTATATAATAGCCTGTTTACCATAGCTCCCTTGTTTTGATAGCTTATCCTTTCCTTATTTAGGCTATAATAGTATTTTCGTTATTTGGTGGTATTTCCTTATTGGGCATTTGTGTTTATTTCCCATTTGTGGTCTCCCCGTGAGTTTGGTTTCCTTGATTTCCCATTTGCTTTTCCCACTTGATATTTCCCCAATTTCATTATAAAACCTCCCACTGGCACTTTTATATTAACTGAGGATGAGACATGATATCTCGAAACGTTTTAACATCGTTTATATCTATCGGCTAAGTCTGTATTAACATCGATTATGTCTATTGGCAAAGTCCTAATTTTATGGTATGTATGTCGAATTTATGGAATGTCGAAGTAAATAAAGAGGAAAAGATGTTTTTCGTCGTGGTTATTCTCTTGAAATAACTCGGTGGTTGCTACATGAAATCGCAAGTCACCGAACAAATAGAAAGGGTGTATCGGTTATGAACAGCGACGCAGAAAATAGAGTCTGGGAATCAAGTCCGGAAAATTGCAACTGTTCGTTCTTTATGAGACCCTCAAGACTTTGAGGACCTAGAACCTATGAGTCCTAAAAGGGCCGGGCCTCGCGGTCATGGAACGATTGGCCAGTCTGCCCCTTTTTAGCCAGTTCTGTTTTTGAGTCATATTAAATCATAGCCTTTTAAGCTAATTCTCTCAAGTGTCCTCGCTTGACACTTGTGGCTGGATCATTATTGACCAACACGGCGCGGGATCGCAGTGTTATTTGCTATTTGGTACCAAACAAGACAATGTGAGTGTTGATACTTTCATACTAAGCATACTTAGCATTGTGCAATTCAGTAAATAGTAAGCTTATCCAGCAACCGTAAAAAGGTGGTCCCTCCACAAAGATTGTCTTTCAGAAGTAGGACGACGAAGGGAAGGCAGAGCAAACGCTTTTCTATTTCAAGCCAGTGTAGGTATGTTGCTAATCTTTCAGAGCAAGTAGTTATTTGATAGTGTGATAAATAATGAGATGAAAGCGTAGAACCAATTGCGGCCTAATGATACAGAAGGTTGAAGCCAAACTTTCCAGACAACTCGTTTGAGCTTTCTAATTGCTTATTAAAGCTAACTTCTAATATCAACTCCAGGGCGCATGTTCAACTTTGGCGTACACCTGAGGTGCAAAAATCAAAAGAACTGTGCTCCGAGATTAACATCTTAATACGCCAAAGAGTATAATTTAGGCAGGGATGTGGCGACTGGGGGTGTGGAGGCCGTCGCCCCTCAATTATTCTAAAATTTGCAAGAAAGTTAGTCAAAAGGTAGCCATACTGCAAGAGATAGCAACAGTATTTTCTGTGACCTTTTTTGTTTTAGTAGCAATAGTTGGTGAATTGGTCAAAACGCCCCCCCCCGACAGAAGGTGTCTCGGCACATCAATGAGTTTAGGCTGTATCCACGCTGCCACGCCATCACCATCATGAGAGCTAACTTCACGCCGAAGATCTTCGGTTCTAAGTGCATGAAACGCACCTTGGTATCTAATATGCGTATGTTCGACTGGATACCGTCATTACTTGTTACTGACAAGTCTGTGCGATAGGCTAATTCACAAACTACCGTTTACTGACAATGTTCTTTATCCCCACGGTTTATCCTGGCCATACAGGACAAAAGTTTGAACACAAAATATAGACGATGACTGCGCAGTAGAGATAAGGCAAATACGTGCGAAGGAGCTATGGTGGTGTATTGCAGCGTTGACCTCTGAAGCCCCTGAGTTGTTGAAAAATCCCACGGGCCTTTCCCTGTAGAGAAGGGTACTCCATAGGTGTAGCAGCTAACCAGATCTGGCATAATACTGTTGCTGTTGTTGTTGTTGCTGTTATTTTGAGTAGGCTGTTATGCCTAGCTTATTCAGCTAATTTAGGCCTACTGTGCATGCCGCATCCAGGCATGGGACCCCTAGTTTAACGTCCCTTCCGAAGGACGGTGGAGTAGGCTGTTTTGGTCGTTCATCTGGAGGTCGCCCATCCAGTTTCTGACCGTACACAGCCATGCTTAACTTCAGTTAAGCTAATGGAACTGGCTGGGCCGCTTGGCCACTCACATGTAGCCAAGGGAGTAGCCACAAGGGGGTTATAGGGGTGCTGCATCCCCAATATTTAATTTGTTGGCACATTTGCCGAATGACAATAGTGCTCGTCAACATTATATTGCTGATAAACTCAAGGGAAGTCCTATTTGTCAGCGAACTGGGCTCAAACGAAGTTTGTTTGTCGGAAACTTGGGGTTGTGCACCCCACCAAACAAATTTCTTCAGCTTCTCCCCTGACTGTAGCAAATTAGTACAACAGTGGAAGTAATATCATATTAACGCCGTCTATTCTGTTCCAAGTTTCAGTGAGACACTATTAACATGGCGATTTCCAAAGCTTCTGTTTTCATCTTGCTTGGCATCCTCGCTGCGTCGCAGGCAAGATGCACGAATGACTTGGCAAAAGAACTCATCGGGCATGTGTGGAGATTTCAGTCATACAACTACCCTAGTTATTACATACGACATAGAAACTATTGGGCGCGCATTGACAAGTCTCAACGTACGAAACTCTACCGTTTGGATTCATCATGGAAAGTTGTGAAGGGACTCTGTGGATGTGGCATTAGCTTCCAGTCGAAGAATTACCCGCGTCACTACCTTAGACACAGAAACTACTGGGCAAGGATTGACCGATACGACCATTCACGCCTATTTAGGAAGGATGCGTGCTTCATTCCGCGTAGAGGCCTAGCTGATGAGCAAGATGTCTCCTTTGAGTCTGTCAACTACAGAGGCTACTTTCTGCGCCATCGCAATTACTGGATGCGCATTGACCGTAGGGATGGTTCATCTTTATTCAGGAAAGATGCCACGTTTCTTCCACAGCATGTGTGACATTACAAACATTTTTGATGCTTTCTATACTCACAATAACGTTACATATCAAGGCTGTATTTCATTATTTGCATAAGCTTATTCAGTGAGGTTATTTTGTTTGATTGCGTTTGAGTCTTCAAAAGTAGAAACACACTTTTTATAAGAATACCCGACATTTTGCTGAGCCTCAGTATTCGTAAAATTTTCGGTTTTGAGCCTTAGATTATTCTTAAATTATTCTTAAATATCGAAGGTGTAACATTATCTGAATATCAAAGGCGTATATTCAAATTTTTCATGATGTCTTTCTTCATCATAAAGCAAAATAACAGTGGAGCAGAATAATATATATTGTATTGATAATGAAAAAGTTAATCTACAAGCAGCATTATAACTCAAATACACAAAAACCTTAAGTCTTGATGAAGCTTGAGCCTTGGAGTATTCTTAAATTTTAGCGATTCTGAGCCTGAATAATGTTATTAACTTTATTCCTATACAAAAGTGTGTAGCCACACAAAATATATATTATAGGCTGCATGCCACACCCACTCAGGCTACCTACCACGCCCAAACAGGCTACCCATTATACTTACACAGCATATGCACCGAACAAACTAGGTCATCCGCCATACGCAGAGACTATTTGACATACAAGTCCAAACCATTCATCATTTACGCACAAACTTTGCTAGGTTTTGAACATCACTCAGTCTAAAATATGCGTCTCTACACTAACCATACCGTAGAACTTCCAGTACCAAAGACAACAAAATGGGGTGATGACCCCCAAAAGTCCAGTTCTAGATCCGCCCCTGCCCCTTACTGCTGTTTGGTAGTAGATGCAGCCTTCGGGCTGACACGCTTTCAGACTCTTGATCTAAGGCCCCCCTTACACTATGCCGGTACAAAATGAAAACAGTGCAATATCACTCCGTTGTGCTCTACCGTCTACACTGAAACGCATTCGAATCCAGTGCAAAATGAACACTGTTATGACAACGATAAGGTAGGAAAACGATGCATAATGTATCAGTTTAGACGGGTGAAAACGATGCGATTTCACAATTGATTGAAAAGAGGATTCAATTTTACGCAAAAGAGGCTATTGTAATATGCTAGACTGAATGTGATCATGGCCGATCATTGATGCCCCTGAGAAATTGTGAATTCAATCGGTAAGAAATAGATTTGAAATCAGTAAACAAACCTTGAATGGTGTCAGCAAATTCCAGCAAATGTGTCCCACCTTTAGTGTCTAAAAGAAGATATAACTGAACATACACGTGCTGCAGTAAGCTAATATATTATGTCAGTGTGACTAGTACCCAGGGCTCTCTTGTACAAGGTAGTGTGCAATTCAATGTATTTAATGTAAACTCTCTTGTATTCAGGAGCTTAAGATCAATAATAATAATAATAATAAGCAAGAAGACGAGACACAGTTGACAAGAAAGAAAACAAGGGAAAAAGAATTGATATTGCTGCACCATATGATGTAAGAGTAGGAGAGAAAGAATCAGAAAAAGTAGAAAAATACCAGGAATTGAAGAGAGAGATTGGTAGATTGTGGAAGCTCAAGCATGTTGAAGTTGTGCCTGTAGTTATAGGAGCTCCTGGAAGTGTCAACAATGAAACATGGATTAAAAAACTAGGGATAGCATACAATATTGGAGTGATGGAAAAGACTGTCTTGTTGGGAACGGCAAGAATATTGCGGAAAGGGCAAGAAATTTGGAGAAGTGGACATTCTGTTAGCCTATGGTCATTTGTTACGACTCACCCAACAGAGGAATTGACGGCAATAAGCATTGCCAGAACACAATCTGCAGCAAATGAGATAATACTAATACTACCTATGGTTGGCTTGAAGAATAGCTGAAGCTAATAAAGGCCAACACTACACTAGTTACAAATTCTAAGACAACGAAAACGAACAGTATAGAACGAGCACTATATACAGATCCGGCATGTATATTCAAATCCCTTCCACCTTTTACTTTTCATTTTGAATTCATTATCAGCTTTTGCAGCTTCATATTGATCTGGAAGTTGATTCCAAATTATGCTAGCATACGTTTTTGTTCTCGTGTTTGGAAGTTGGAGGAGATTGTTTATTCTTAGATCATATGGAAGCATTTTCTATTGAAGAACGCTCATAGAAAGGAGGGGTTCCTAGTGGCCATACATCCCTATACCTCTAGCATAAGTTTTTGCAGATTTTTTCATGATTTTTTCGACAAAGGTAGGATAGCCAGTTTTCACCAGCTTGTTCTGGAGAAAGTTAAGACCATATTAAGAAAATTTCAGCATCAATACCAGAAAAATTTAAGAAAATCGAAGCTCAAGGTAGATGTAGTTTAGTAAAATTCCTGTTTTAGTGTTTCAAGCTCACAGAAAAAAATAGTATAAATTGGTTAATCAACACAAGCGTTTCTTATCATCTTTAATATAGTGTTCTATGGGAGGAATATTCTGATTACTAAGCAAATTCTGACCCAGGTTTTTTCAACGTGCAGTAAAACAATTTGTGTAGTTCGAAAGAAGATATTATGGAATTCAAAAATGCAGTAGGGAGTGACCCAAGCATGTAAGAAAGTAAATGCCAAGATTATGTCTTAGAGTCAATTCTGGAATGATAATAGAAAGACAACTAGAACTGAACTATAAGATATAGTAGCACTCATCTCCAATTCTAGGCCATAAGCAAGTAGTTTAATCCCATCTGCAACCACGATTTAGTTCTTCAATACAGCATCGCTGTACTGTATCTGCAGTTCAGAAAGCAAATAGTTTTGCAGTCGAGCCCTAGCGCGATTTTTCTGCAATATTCGTCATTGGAGACAAAATTAGTAATAAATGTCCACTACTATGATCATAGTGATGCAGTTCATGTCAGGAAAGAAGAGCGATCGCATGTGCGTCCGTGCACATACATGCAAAATCGGCAGCACGAGCGAAAAATCGCCCCAAACAACACGATCAAATGTGCCATCGCGCATGCCAAATAGGGACTTTGTTGTCGCAACTGGAACACTAGTGACAGTCACCTTTTGTTTCCAAAACGCTACATTATCCTGTTTTATCTTAAATGAGACACTTGACATGCTTCAGCAACAAGAAACCCTGAACTTCGGATACACAAATCGTGGATTGCATATGCAACTCTACACGAGTACGAGCAATCACTCGTACAACAAGGGCGCACGTGCAAATTGACGCTCTTGCATCAATTTCTTCCTGGCATGAACAGTGATAGGAGTACCTGGAGTTAAAAGTTCCACAGACTCGACCATAAAACTGGCCAGGAAAACTCACCAAAGCCATTAGTGAAGTCATTTGATTGCCCTCGCATGTTAGCGAGTGAATACCTAAGTAAATATCAAGGGCATAAACCCAAGGTGTGTCAGGTGAATAGCTACCACTATAATAAAAACTGCCTCCTTAGATGCCTAACCACCTTATCTGGCCAGTTTACCAATTACTATCTGACCAGTTTACCAATGAACTAGCAAATTCCTCCAACAACTACCTATTGTTCCACGTCATACCAAGAACCAAGCAAACATCACATGCTGAAAGCTATCAGAAATGAATAGGAATTCAATTGAGGAGTGGAGTTAAAAAAATTACTCATTCAACCCAGTTAAAAAATTAACTCAGTAAAGAATTCTACATTTTAAATTAATTAGTATAAATCATTCGTTAAGTTCTAAATCATTCTGTTGTCGTAATAATCAGGTTATGCTGCATAGTATTGCAGATTATTTATCTATATACTTTGAAAAGAAATGTCATATTTTTTCAAGTTTCAAAATTGATGCCGTGACCAGGATTTCTTCATAGAATACAATGCCATTAAGTACCGTAAACCCTCGAATTAGCCCCCCTTCAAATAAGCCTCCCCCGAATAAGCTCCCACCCAAACACATGAATGTACCTATTTGAGAATCTGTTAGTGTCTGATAGAGCTAGGAAGCAAAAAGCAGCCATTAATTGACAAAAATTTGCCTGTCCTTTAAAAAAACTCTATTGCTTGTATGTGTAGCATCGAAGAAATAGGTGGCTAGGAGAAAAACTTCAACTGGAATATGATCAACTAACAAGAAAACATTTTCAGCTCCCTCGAAAAAGCCCCTCTTCGCATAAGCCCCCTGGTGGCTAATTCGAGGATCCAGGGTACTGCAAATGAACAATAAGCAGCGTTCTAAGGCGAATGCTTACTGATCTGGGATGTGCTTTGGCTAAGCACACGCCCCCTTATATTAATTTTCAATTGTAACATAGCATTGGTAAATATATGTCAGCCAGCTATTATTGAAAACAATTTCCATGATCATAAAAATCAAACTGGCCATGTTTTCTGCGCAGAGCACGTTATATATAAGTGTATCTATATTTACTTAGTGTATTTAACCCTTTTGAAATCAATTAAAATGGAATGCAAACGCTGAGACCTGCCTAGCAAATATATTTCGCCAGAAGAAACTTCCAAAGCTAAGGCCACGGTTTCAATATTGACATGGAACTAACTCTACGGCTACGTTTACACGGGGCCTGCCGAATATTTGAGCGACCAAATGTTAGGTCGGTCCCGTGTGAACGCTGACAAGGTTGCTTTCGTAAGCGGCCGAATATTTGCACGCCTAGTGACCTAATTTGATGTCGGTTAGCCAGCCCCGTGCGAACGCTATGCCTAAGTGGCCAAATATTTGACCGGCCCCATATAAACGGTACCTACGACAGCATAAGCAAATTGCGAAGAGGATTCCTTGGATGGTGATTCCCTCGTTATCCAATCAAGATTTGACGCCTGTGCAAGAGCCTCCATAGCATTTTTTAAGGATTTTTCACTGGTGAGACAATTGCGAAAAGGGAGCTTTAGATAAATGCAGGATTTACAGATTAACAAGCTTTTGACAGGACTCCCAAAATATTGGTATAGACCATAGAGCCAAAAATTCATATAAGTACAAAAACACTTCAAATAAGACAAAAACAAAAAAGTCGCTGAATCACAAGGGCACTTAAGTGGTGGTACAAGCATGTTTCACTGGTGGGCAATGAAAGGGGCTGGTTTGGACGATCCCCACCAATTTGTGTGTTAAAATATGCCCTAAGAGCCTCGTGCAGTAGAGGCTCTCAGGGAAGTTCCCTAATCCCGTTAAGCATTAGGGAACTTCCCACGCTTTTTCACTTCAAAAAACAACTTGACATGTATTTGATGAGCTGACAATAAACCAAACACGATCCCTTGGAAGAACACCCTAAGGTATATTTTAATTTTTGTTATTGTAATTAAACCATTATGACTATGATGCATTGCTAAGTTTATTTTAGTTTTTCTGAAGGGTAATTCGTGCAAAAAATAAGTTAATATGAATAATAACAATATGACGGTAATAATGAAAATTGCAAAAAGCATGTCAGACCAATCTCATAAAAATTAGCCTAAACTACGTTAATAAACAATCAGAAGGGAGAGTGTACTTTTCAGATCTAAATCAACCTTTAGATGAGCCTCATGAATTGTGCAGTCCAATTAGTAACTATCCTACAAAAGCTAAAGTCATTATGTCCTAAATTGCGTGTGGCAGGAGATAATATGTCCATCGTCCACTATTTTAAATAGGACTGTAAAGTGAACATGTTTCCCCCAACAAATCGCAAGATTTCCGTTAAAGCAACGTTTTCTTTCGATGCTAGCCGCATATTTCTCGAAGCAAGCCACTTATCTTTCGTGACAACCTACAAAAATTCAGTGATAAGTTGCGTAATTTCCATGATAAGCACGCATTTGTACGTGAAAACCGCTTACTTATCATGAAAAACCGCGTATCTATCGTGAAAAACCGCGTATGTATCGTGAAAAACCGCGTGCTTTGTCAAAGTCCTAAAGGCAGTATTACCTTCACAGAATAACGAAACGTAATCAGTGACTACTATACAAAAAATAACTCATTATGTAGAAAGAATTGCAATACATTTACTGAGATACTTGAGGTGAATTTTCATCAGTGCCTGTAGTTGCACGTGATTGCACCCCATTTATTATAAGCTGCAACGAGCGTACATCTTCAGCTGAAAGGTTGAGGGCATTTCCTTGCAGACTGATTGCAGCTTGAAAGTTAATAAGATTTCTAATGTCGTTCGGATCAATCGCCGTTCCAATAAACTGCCGTAGCCATTCCTGACTAGCTGATTGGAGATCTTCTATCGTCGTTGTTATGGTTGCCAAGTCCTTCAATGCATTCTCTTTGCCGTTTGATGACTCAGGTTTCTCTACAGTCGCCATAGTAGTGATGCCATTTACTGCCACTACTTCTTCAGTGTGTACAACTGGCTGACCAGCTGGTATCACCACAGAATTGATACTCTGACCCTTGACACCGTTGCGCTTGCGTTTCCTCGGAATATAGCCGGATTGATGTATCTTTTTGTGATTACTCAAGTTGCTGGAGTCTTTGAATGTTTTTCCGCACTCCGGGCAAACTAGCGGTCGCTCACCTGAAAAATACGCGGAGGTTTTCTTACCCCAATACAAATACTTTTCTTCATGAACATTGGTACAGAATGGAATGATCAGTAATATCAAAAAAGTACAAAAAATGACACAAACATTGGGAAAACATAATAGCTAGGTGTGGAGAAAATAGCCATTACTGAATCAAGAAAACTTTCTGTAAAAGTTCTAAGCTTGCTGATATTGCAAAATGGAATGGAAGTGGAACTGCAAATGAAAATGGGGGGAAGAGTTGAGTTACAAAAAGAGTTAGTGGATAAGTTATGTTGATAAACCTTTTTTACGAGAAAAAAGCTTATAAGAAAATGAGACTTAAATGGTTAGAATATTAAGAAAACCGCAAGACTCTAATTTTAAAGTTTAGTTTCTTTGGTTGCCAAGAATCAATATCCCCTCACTACAAAAGTCAAAATGCTAAAGATAGAATGAAAATTTGCGTATGCAAGATTAAAGAATGGGTGAACTGTTTTAGCTAGTCTATTTCAGTAAAAGCTAAGAAAATGTTAAGAAAATCTCAGGCTCCATTTCGGGAAAAGTCTAGAGGCTACTGCAAAGTAGTTCTCTTATCAAAAAAACGTGCATGCAAGAAGAGATGGAGGAGCATTCTCTCATGCCTGTTTCAAAAACAAGACGGGATATATGACGTGGGAGAGGTATAAACAATGATAAACTTCTTCGCAAAATTTAGGATTGAGAAATTCTGCTATTAAAGTTGAGAATCTTTGGCAATGCTGCTGATAAATTGGATAAAACTTGATTGAGAAGTCAAAGTTCCTCCCGCGCCAATGGCGCACAGGGCGGCGCCTATCACCGTTGCTATGGGCCTAGGCCACGTGTCTGCGAATGCAGTGAGGGCTACAGCGGGGGGCTGGTCCACTTGTAGCTCTGCGTGTTACACTTTCCCACTCCATTCTTATACATCGAGCGCCAAACGAGAAGACAGTGAGTACCATTTTAAAAGTCTATGGTATGACTCGGCTAGGGCTCGAACATACGACCTTCCGGTTGTGAGGCAGACGCTCTAACCATTGGGCCATCACACCGGTTGAGAAGTAAAAGTGAAGCATTAATGCAAAGCAGAACAAAAGACCTACCAGTGTGAGTTCTTCGATGCTCCTGCATTTTCTCTTTACGGCTGAAGGCTTTCTCGCAAAGGTCACATTTGAAAGGCTTCTCGCCTGAAATGGTTCGAACGCAGAAATACAATATGAAATTCAAAAAAGAGCAAATTTTGTCAAGATAAAACCATCCAATGTAAAGTCCCAGTCTAAATATCTTGATTACAGCAATGTTTAACATTTTAGGCTGATTTCACACTGCTCAGCTTACGAACTTATCCGGTTTTGTAGAGATTTCTGTCAACCGTTCACACTGCTTCAGGTTTGTACAAAAATCCAGATAAAACTATCCATTTTTGTGCGTTCACATTGCTCACAGGAACAGAGGAAAAAATGCCTGTTTCTGTGGTTTTAATCCTTTCACAATACTGTAGTCGCGACTAATATCCGGTTTTGTGCATTCACACTGATCTACTGCGTTCGAAGAAAACCTCCGTTTTGTAAATATCCACTCTGAAGGGCGTTTTTGTAAACCTCCGTTTTTATGCGTTTTTTTGCGGAGTAGTGTGAACCGTTTCACAAAAACGGAGATTTAGATCTGCATTTTTGTACAAAAACGGAGCAGCGTGAATGGGGTATTAGACAAGGTTCTGCCACACGGTTTTGAAGCCACATATGATTCGTAGCTAGAGAAAGTCAAAGATTCGAATTCAAGCTTATAACTAGAAACAGCGAAATAGATAAATAAAGAAGAGATTTCCCAAATAAAAAGTATCTGCAACTCATTATGCAGCTAGCTTCAAAACCTTTTCAATATAGTCCCATAGGAGTCCCCCTCCATGGAAGGAGGAAAATTTTGTACCCCATCTGTTTCAAATTAGGTCACTATACATAAAAATTGTATAAGTATACCTGTTCCCTGAGTTGTAATAAAATTGAGAGAAATCTGGTGTAAATTAAGGCGCACAAAAGAGAATATTTACTCTGGTGTCTCTAATAGACGGGTCCCTCGTCTATTGATTTCAGGAGAATTTTCCTTCCCCCCGTTGCTTACTAACACCCCCTTCTATTAAATTTTACAAATCCATTATGGTCAGAACACGCAGAAAATTAAATTACCTTTTAGTAAAACAATTTACCAGTATGAACCACCTTCTGCTAGCACTCCTTTTCTAATCCAAAGCTGCCGATATGCATACCCCTTTATGTTAGCACCCTCTTTTTATTGAAAACTAGCCGACATGAACACCCCCCTTCCATTCGCACCCCACCATCTATAATAATTTGGCCGATATGAACACCCCCTTCTATTGCTTCCCCCTTTCTACTAGAGACACTAGAGTAAGTATTTTTCTACGTACCAGTATGGGTTCGCATGTGGCGCTGCAGTGATGCCGATCTGTTGAAGCCAGTGCTACATACTGGACAGCGATGCGGTTTATCGGTCATGTGTGTGACCATGTGCTTCTTCAGGTCGCCTTTCGCATTGAACCTAGCATCGCACGAACAACAACGGTGTTCCCTCTCGTTCTTATGCGAGATTAAATGCTCTTTCAATCCTGCTGCAACCAGATAACCTTTGCCGCAGAAGTTACACAAATGTGGCCTAGAACCAGAATGAAGCCCTTCATGTGTTGCCAATATTGTAAATGAAGACAAACACTTGCCACAGATGCCGCACTTGAATGGCTTCTTAATATTGTGTGCCTTGATGCAATGATCTCTGTACTTCCAGTGGCTGCTGAAATCTCTGCTGCAGTCAATGCAAGTCCATTTCTCGCGGTCTCCGTGGACTTCCATTCTGTGCTTCTTCAATAATTCTTTTGAGGAGAACTGTTCCAAACAGATGATGCACTGATTTGGGCCATTTCGTCGGCGATTATCGGCAGCTCTAAGACGTATAAAAGTGTTTCACTATCGGTTGATAAGAAGCTTGACTTATTGCTTTAAAGAGGACACTTATCCTAAGCATTCAGCTTCATTCAGGAGGATAGCCAGCTCCTTTTCCTTGACAAGCTTATTTCACAAATGCTACCACACGTCTCTAACTATAGAAGCAAACCAACAAGCTTCTGCACAGCAAAATATTGTTTTAAATAGATTCACTATGTGGGAAGGGTAGTTTTGCAATAAAACGAAAAACAAACACGACGAAGAGCAGTCATGATTCCATTAATTGGCAATTCCAGTAATAAGACGTAATGAAGACATCTCCATGCTACTACGACACTTCCATTTTTTGACGTCTTACAAAAGTTTCGGACCAAATTCATGGGATCCTTCATCAGTGTAAAAAACCAACCAAAGAGATTAGAATTTATACGAAAAATTAATGATAAACAAAATCAACAGACGGAAGCTAGGGAATAACAACTAAAAGGGTGAATCAATAGAACCGCAACAGTTGGGTTGGATAGATCATGAAATCCATGATCAAGGGATTGGATAGACCATGAAATCCATGATCAAGGGATTGGATAGACCATGAAATCCATGATCAAGGGATTGGATAGATCATGAAATCCATGATCAAGGGATTGGATAGATCATGAAATCCATGATCAAGGGATTGGATAGACCATGAAATCCATGATCAAGGGATTGGATAGATCATGAAATCCATGATCAAGGGATTGGATAGACCATGAAATCCATGATCAAGAGATTGGATAGATCATGAAATCCATGATCAAGGGATTGGATAGACCATGAAATCCATGATCAAGAGATTGGATAGATCATGAAATC
Source organism: Cassiopea andromeda (assembly GCA_018155075.1). NCBI lineage: Eukaryota > Metazoa > Cnidaria > Scyphozoa > Rhizostomeae > Cassiopeidae > Cassiopea > Cassiopea andromeda. The sequence continues at coordinate 68,036 of WIPJ01002937.1, read as the reverse complement.
CATGATCAAGGGATTGGATAGACCATGAAATCCATGATCAAGAGATTGGATAGACCATGAAATCCATGATCAAGAGA
>WIPJ01002937.1:30347-62051 GCA_018155075.1 Cassiopea andromeda | reverse complement strand
TGATTGTCTCTGGCATTTTCCCTGATATTTCTCTGATGGTCTCTGGCATTTTCCCTGATATTTCCCTGATTGTCTCTGGCATTTTCCCTGATATTTCCCTGATTGTCACTGGCATTTTCCCTGATATTTCCCTGATTGTCTCTGGCATTTCCCTGATAATTCCCTGAGTTTTCCAAGACATTTTTGAACCACAAACCATTTCCCTTATTCCCCTGATTCCTCTCATTTGACAGACACCCTGCAAATGTTTTCATCACTTCAACATAAAGCTATCTTTGCCTTAAATAATCCCATCTGCTGACTTGGTGGAAACATATGCTGTCCTTGTGAAAGCATCTATATTTAAAAACAGGTTTGCAATTTGATATAAAGAGTGACCAACTCTACGAACATGTCTTTCAAATTAGTTATTTTTTACCTCAAATTCTTATTACAATTTGCAATCCCAGAGAATCAAAAGCAAAAGAAATCAACTGAATCAAATGAATCATGAAATCAAAGTATCAGTTGTATGAAGAATTAAAAGCAATCACTTACCTGATGATATTGTCAATAACCAAAACATCACTAGTCTTGTCATTCATGCCAATTCCCTTGTCCTGCAAAGATGGTATGAGATTGGATATTTCTATCAGAGTTGTTTTCCCATTGCTTTGAATGGCACTTGGTATTTCACAACTTGGTGCTATGGATGGTCCTTCTGCAACACTTGCTCCAATATTGAAGGTTTGGGCTTTTGAAGGTCTTCCACGCTTTTTTCTTGGAGACAAGGTTGCTCTTGTGTTCAAGGGATTTGGAACGTCAGAACCAACTGCTCCTACATTATCTCCAGCTACATCTTCCTCAGCAATTTTGTCTACACAAAAAATTACTTATCATACAATTATCTTTGTTTTGCAAGTTCCCTGTGCAAAAAAAAATTAAATCTCTACTCTGATATTTTGCTAGGGTGTCAAAAGTTGTTGCAGTAAGAGCCAAACACAGAACAATAAGCAACAGGCTGGGCCACACACTATGAATAACACAATAATACTTTAGTACTCTGTGGATTTCTAACTTACCTACATATATGATGTCAATGACACTGTCCTTAATTGTAGCACAGATTCTGTGCTTGGGACTTATCTTTATCAGACACTGTTTTCATGTTTTCAAAAACTTGACAATATATACAAACATATATGATAAACAACTACATTTTCAGAATTTTATGTAGGCCAATAATAGCTGGATGGTAAGCCACATCAAATATTTATATTCTTGCTCTCAAGGTAAAGTGAAGAAGAAAGTGATCCTGATGGGTAGACTCATGTCAAAGCAGAAGTTAACTTTCTAAGAATTTTGCAACACTGAAACAAGAAGTATGATTTTCATGAGCTACTAGATATTGCTGTTCCCAGTGTGGTAGGTCAGTTTTGGAATGGAGGGAAAGCCTATCTGTCTGTCAAGACTGTACAAGACAAACAATGTGGACAGAATCCACAAAGAAGAGACTATTAAAATATTGAAGTACTATGCCGACAACCTTGCTAACAATTGCTCGCCAGAGTTGGGACTAGCCACTGCAAACTGGTTGGGGGTATAGCTTGAGCAGGGCATGCAATTTGATGACCATGACTTACACAGCTTTCAACAAGATTTAGAGTAAATGGCAGATCATTAACAGTAACAAGCTATGCCCCAAGGAGAGCAATTCAATTATGTGCACATTCTATGCCATTTCAAGTTATGGTAGAGAGCAGTTTATACAGAAGTAGCCAGCAAAAAATCCCCAGTAGCTGCCTTCTATTGAAAACTCAGGCTTATGTGGCCAAACTGATGTTACTGTAAGGAAATAACTATCCTCCCACTTCTGGGCAACCAAGTACAAAACATTTTGTAGCAAAAGCTTTATAAAAGGCAATGTATGGTTCAACAATGAATTCAATCTTACTTGGGGTCCCTTACCACATCCCTAATATTTCTCTCATCAAATGATTAATTACTGATTAAAAAATTAATCCATAATCAAAATACTACAAAACTACCTGCAGAATCCTTGGAACATTGTTGTATAAGTCTAGTATACATTCTCGTTGTTGCATGCTTGTTTTGAGAGCCACTTTGTGCTGTCTTGGTCTTCATGGTTGTTTCACTTTTTTCAGTCACCTCTTCATGTACATTTACATCTACTGCAGGTAGTACATGGGTTTCTTTGCTGGGTGGCTTCCCACAAACATGCAGTAATGAATGCATTCCAAGGGCGACTGCACTGTCACATTCTAATTTACATAAGTCACATTTGTAACTTTCTACCTGTCCATCTGTTACAGTGCCTTTGTGACAATTTTCAGCATGTAGAATAAAACTTTTAAGCAATGGAAAGTATGATCTGCAATGCTCACAGTTGGCTTGATCAATCTCTATATTAGCTTTTTGATTGTCTGATAGAGCTTTGCCTGTTTCTGATGACTTGATTTTTCCTGTAAAAGGCAATAAATATGTTTAGATTGTAGCTAATAATACATACTTTTCCTTAAATGCAAAAGTATGACATCAATCTACAGTTATTATGGTGCATGCAGCTAGGCCACTAGCTAGTTGGTCAGTAAATAAGTTCATTAGTTTATTAGTCATGCTAAAAAAACTATAAGGACCATTTCCTCATAAATCCTTGAATACAGTTTTCTACCTTCTAGTGGGTGATCCACATCAAAGTAAACCAAGTGTACATCCACTACTAACTTTCCATGGCTGTTCCTAGGTTTCTAGGCAACTACAAGCAACTGAACTAAATTTTCTCATTGTTTGTACTGCATTATATAAGACAGTAGACAGAGTGAGAAAACTGTGCTCAATGGCTTTTAGTTGCCTTGGGAAATCAATGCAAAATCTGGTAGCAGGTGTACTCTTGGTTTATTTCCATGCCCTGTTGTTGCTTTTTGGCATATCAGCTTAATCCATGAGCATTATTACTAATATTTACTAAATTGCATGCCATATCACAATTTTGTCATGAGGCACGTAATCAGTCACACACCTTCCAAAATCTTTATGGAGAGGCCAGCAATACAACCTAAATTTTTATTACCTTTGCCACTATCAAGCAGTTCATCTACCAGTCTTTCAATTGAATCATTATGTGTCAAGCTTTGTTTGACACCATTTGACTGCACCTGTCTCTCTGAAGGTGATGACCTTGCTCTCTTAGAAGACATAGTTTCTATGAAAAAATGTACAAGTGACAGAAATTGATAATGATTGCATAATACACAAACCAACACATTTTATCAATGCTTAAAGAATTTGTCCTGGATTGCATGGATAAGGAAAAGGTCAGGTTTATTGACAGAAAATTTTAAAAACAAGAAAAACTACTTATTAAAAGTTAAATAACATATCACTACTCCTAGTGGAAAATACAAATAAATTTGTTTCTGAGGGTGCCCCTGAAGATGTGTGCCCCCCCCCACATTTTGGATGCTTCCTACATTCCCATCAAGAACATATTACATATGCTTTCTTTTATAAAAATGAACTCTCTGGCTTCAGCAACCCAGCCTTAAATATTTCCTAAGTTAAAGACTTTCAGTAACAATAACAACCCAGGCTAGGCAACTGTGATGCAAGAAAAAAGATGTTTAGGTTTTTGAGGCATGTAATGGATGTTAATTCTATTTTCTTTGCCATTTGATCAACAGCTAACTAGTAAAAATAGTTCTTTAAAGTTATTACTTCAGGCTCAGCCTGCCTGTGTTTCTGAAATACATTTTAATTTTTGCCTGAATTTCAAACTGATGTTACTTATAGACATGCTTCTCATAAAACAACATGTACTGCTACTTCTTTGTATACACACAAAGAAGCAGCAGTGGTAAAAGAGAAGATAAAGAGAAAGACAAAAAGGAGCAGGAGAAGTAGAAGTAGAAGAAATGAAGAAGAGGAGCAAGTAAAGAAAAGGAAGAACAAAGCAATGCCTTAGCCAACTCAAATAGCTGTGCTCAGACTATAAATCATTTCTGCATAACAAGCATATGGAATAAAAAATATCTTAGGTAAGGAAATTTGCTAAAAGACAGGCAATAGAAAGATGCCCCCTCCAAAGACCTTCATAATTCACTAAACACCACCAAGTCATATAATGACTTCATGGGGTCTCGTATGAACAAAATTCTGGCGTTCTACTGGTTTCTATTTATCAATAAACAGCGCGCTACCAACCACAGCATCGCTGCAGCCAAATAAAAATTTGATTTTTATTTGTTACAAGAGATAAGCTAACTAAATAATGCTGATCTGATTAACGAAATTACATTAAGTCACTCGGATCTCTCTGAGGAAACACCAAGGCCAAGACTACAGTGAATGAGAAAGCAAGGACAGGTGATGTTCGATTAAGGGTATAACGCATGTGATTGTTGAAAGATGCAAAAGAAAGATATCTTTACTTAGATAGCATGTATTCATTTACTACGACTGTGACACCACTGTGTTTTTAGCAGGGAACACGGCTGTATTCCAAGGATGGTTTCCCTATTTGCTCAATGATACAAATCAAGGCCTAATTCAAGAGTAGGTGGTACAGAAATACTCTTGAACAATTCTGAAGTGATATGGCAATTGTTAAGGCATAAATCAACATTTACCTAGACACTGAATTGACAATTATCTTGAAAATACGATGTATTTTGAGCATCAAAATCGCCACAGGCAAACTGACTCCTTCCTCGCTGGTTGTGCATCACAGGGATAAAATATTGCGCCACCCCAGCTACAGTCCAAATGTAGCATTCGCCCTATTGCTCCATCGGCCTTCTTGTGCCTAATAACATAATCCCCCCCCCCAAGCTTCTGCTCACTGACAACCACACGATGAATCATTGTTTGTATAAATGAGGGAGATAGCCCTTTTGCCTATACTTTTACCATACCTACAACTAACGGTCATACCATGTCAAAATGAATCCAACTACTAGGGGTGTGACAAACCATACCTTTGCCACACCATACTATGAAAGCTGGCATAGCGATGATTGCTTGTTGGCATCTCTGGGAAATCTATAGCCTACCAAGAAATTTATCTTGCTATACCCCTCCCCCCCCACTCAAAACTCCTTCGGCGCTGAGCTGGTGATTCGTTTATTACCACATCAAGGAGTCATCCATAAAGGACGTCCGCACAACCCTGCAATTTTTCAACCCCCTCCTTCCCCTTGTCTATGCCTGCCAGATATTTGCTTAAACCGCCCCTCCCCTTTCCATGCGGAGACTCAGATGGAATTCATTTGAAAAGCTGCAAAAAATATGAAAAAATAAAAACTCTTTGAAAAGACATGCAAACTATACAAATTTCTTGTTGGCTACGTTTTAATTTTCAGCAAAGGAAGGTGATGATAAATGATCCATAAATGCTCTTTCTTCTCGTAAAGAAACTGCACTGAAAAGGTTCTCCATTCACAGCTAAAACTCCCTCCCTCCCCCTGCCTGCTATTGTCTGTAATGCTGTTAACCCCATCCCACCCCTAAAGTACGGATATCTTCTATAGATGCCCCCTAACTCTTTGACGTTATTTTCATCATAAAAAAGAAAAATATGCAACTCAAGAACCCGAATTGGCAAATGCAGCCACAGAAAATTATATCTTCAGAGCATACTAACTGATAGCTTTTTCAAAACATTAATTAAGAAGACAGGTAAAAGAGCTTAACTACAAAATTCAACTACTTTCATTTTTCATACAAAAGGTGTCTCTGGGCCCTTCAGTAAAATCTTCTAGAACATTCCAAGTCGATATAAAATGAGAAAAAGTGCTTCTTGGGCCTTCCAAACATAGGAAGTACATCAGTGTTTCCCTCCTCAATAGCTGACTTTGAATGAAGCTCTTGATTTTAGACACCACCTCCGCATTTCAGCTGACTCCTTATAGTATGCGTACAAGTGACGCAATAAAGACACTCGGCCCCCCACAAATTCAGATAAGGTTGGGGCCCATCTAAATGTTCCCTCTAAGTAGTACAGTAAATTATCTCTTGAAAGGCTCTGAGAAGCCCCTTCAGGATCCTAAAAGTTCGGGAGCCCTCAGTTGTCGTAATCCCAGCTTACGTCGGTTATGCCATTGATGGGTACCACAGACTATCACAAGAACCCAGAAAATCCATGTTGTTAAGGATACACATTATGTGTTGTATAAGTGTTGTTAAGATGACACATATACAGCCATTGAATTGTAGAAAACGGCCATTGCTGTACAAAGTTGCTGGAAAAACCAGCCTTTTTAGTTTAAAAATTAAGAGATAAAAACTGTCTTCATGCTCTCGAAATTTGTGCTGTTTATCAACCACGTAACGGTCACCAACAGCTGGCGTCTATCATGTTCCCTGTGCATTGACAGTAAATATTCTCTGGCGGTGAAATAAGAACACCAAAATATGGCGCATGGAAATAAAAGTATGCTGCTATGATTCCCATTTGAACGTCAAAATTTTTCTGGTGTCTCAGATTTTACACTACCACTATCTTCTTTTTTCGTATCCGCTACTCTATCAGTTGATTTGCGTCTACAATCAGAGCTTGAGGATCCGAGCTTGACTTCACTACTGCTCGTGTTACTCAGTATGTCATTCTTGAGTAATACATCTACAAGTTGTTTTACCTAAAATATGACAGAAAACGCCTTTTTAACGAGAGGAGATGAAAAAGAAATCTATATCGGCATTAGTATTTCAACTAGACAAATGATTTTATAGAAAAGGTGGTTCTATAAAGGAAAGACATGGAGATAAGCAAGCATGTCGAGTAAAAAATCGAGTGAAAATTCGAGTCGTTTGGGCGGGGCCTTATACATATAAAAAAATTGGGTCTACAAAGTGTTCTATTATTTTTAACATTTGATAATAAAATATACTCCGAAACTTCATTTGTGGGAGGTGTTTACAGGTGGAGAACATTTGCTAGACATTCGGGGTGTTACACGTTTCTTATAAGAAAGAAAAGAAAGAAAGAAAAAGAAAAAGAAAGAAAAAAATTAACTTCTATAGCTTTTTCGATTCCAGAAGCAACTTTCTCTTAAAAGTTTCTTACAAAAATTTTTGATGCCCCACAGTTTTACACATGCGCAAAAAGGAAAGGGCCAAAAGTTTCAAATACACTTGAAAGAGTGAAAAATCTTAGTCAATCACAGAAGACAGACTGTTGATACCAAGGGCGGACTGACCGGTCGGGTCATTCAGGAGAATGCAAGAAGGGCTAGCTGTAAGAAGTAGAGAAAACGTCAAATTCTGAATACGGAGAACTTCGCAATGCATATATGAAAGAACGGACATAAAAACTGTGGATGTATCAGAAATATGCAGCCGTTTTCAACATCTCTGCACACCAAATTACGCTTTCTAGAATTCATGGGCCGGTTTAGTCACACAGTGCCCGGGCAGAAGAATTTAGCCAGTCCGCCCAGAGGCGTAACTAGCCTACTTTCATTGGGTATAAGATACAACACAGTGTGTACCAACGGTAAAAATCCTGATTTAATGGACACAAAGATGTACTTATTCCACGTAGAACGTGATGTTAGGCAGAGGCAGAAAAAATTTTTAGGGTCACGCCCTCTAAACTGTCGGAAAACGCCCTTTTGGAACATGGGAGAACATTGCTGTTATCATTGGTCTTTGCGCTCAGAAGGAAAACTGATCCTCTAACCTGGACACGAAATGCTAGTATGCTACGCTGTCGTATCATTTTGGTGTCGTATGCCTACAGTCCAATACTAGGAACTCATGCTAGTGCGTTCAAGTCTTGAACTACATAGAGTTGAAGTCGGAATGTGCAGTGGAGGTTTTATGCACAACACGACTCTGAGCTCATAGTTGGCCTGCAATGTGATGCTATTGCCCTGCGAATTGCTCGTTATGATCTGTTGGGGGGTGTCACACCCCCCGGAATTTAAGCCGCAGAGTCCGCCTCTGGTAGGCAGTGTCAATTATACAACAATCTATATACCAATAATTCAATTTTTCATTGCAATTCAATATATGAAGTTCATTACAATTAAATATATGAACTTATACACTTTATGAAGCCTCAAAAGTCTAGCATTGAACTTTGTTAACTTTTTGAGCCGCTCAGTACTACTTTCTTACGAACAGCTTTCTTACAAAGAAAACGTATATTCTGGAAGCAAGAAGGAAAGAATGCAGAAGAGTGCTATATTTCAATAAATATTATTTTAATTTCCTTATGCAGTGTATACTAGAGGGCGACATCTAATAGACCGCAGCGTTAAAAAGAGGAAACAAAGCAAGGGAATAAATCTTCATGCTTGAGAGAGCTACAATACTCGCCAAAAGTCCTGGGACACTTTGCATATTTTCAATCTGGATGGAGCATTCACCCCTCTCCTCCTCCTCCTAAACAATGTTGGTTACTGGGAGAAGCACATGCGGTAACGGAAAGATTTTTCGTGCACAATAATGCCAAGTGTTTCAAGAACAGACCAACATTGTTTTAGGGGAAAGGGAGTTTGCATCAAGGCGTGATGGTTGAAATGCTGAGAAAGCTATAGTTTTTCATAATTTTTTGAAAATGTCCCAGGGACTTTTGGCAAGTATTGTACCCTGATAAGGTACCAAATGTATATTGAAAAGTAACGAAAGTTGTCTCACCAAAGAGATGTAAACCGTCGAGTGAAGAAAAAATTTCATGAGACTCTTACTTACAGGTGAAGAGTATTCTGGGATTTTTTTCAACAAAGAAACAATCCTTGCAATCTGCCTTTCCCTCTCCTTCAGTTTCTTAATTGTATTTTCCGAAACCTAAAACAAAACAATTGAAGCTTGACTTAAATCTGCAATTCAATGGTAAATAACACCAATACAAGGTGAGAAATATTTACAACTAAATGAAAGAATTCAATTTTTGGGCAGAAAAAGGTTTTAATTTGTTAATTGTGAACCGGCATAACCAACTTAAATCAAACTTTATAAAAATGGAAATTCAAACTGCAATTCACAGTGTCCTCGAAGTCATGTTTAACTGATCCAATTTTAGCGCCAGCCAACTAGTTTCATACTGCCAGCATAGAATAAACGGAATACCAAAATAAATCATACTGGAAAAATGGGAATAAGAGAAGTCAGAGCTTGTACAATCTTCGCAATTTTCTCTGCTCTGATTTGTTTTTGGAAATATGTGTATGGTCATGAAAATTTGCCTAAATATTCTACGTTTTTGCAACAGATGAGCATAGGATATTCCATATTGAATCTCATCTACTTGTTAAAATGCACCAAAGACGTTTACAGGCAGGGATGTAGCGAGGGTGTGTGGATGTAACACCCTCAACTTTTGGAACTCGAGAACATTCAGGTAAATTTGGGTCATTATATCGTCAAAATCGGGTGGTTTTTGAAGAGTTGATGGCTACACAATGCTTGTACAACAGTTGAAAGCAGATATAATTAAGGGAAGTATTCACTATGTTTTCAAAACCAATCTCAAAACAGCGTTTTCTAGTCATCTAAGAATCTCTATTTTGAAAACTTTTCTCCGGGCCAAACCATGGTAGGCCCTATAATAGACACTGGATGCGAGAGAATGTCTAACACATTAAAAGTTTTGTTAGCCATGCCTGCCTTCCTGCCCCTACCACATGTAAATAGTCAATGAACATTGCTTTAAGACATTGCAACAAATAGTGATCGATGACAACAGAACAGCCCCCTAAAATAGGAAATTCAGGTAGATTCAATCATACACCCTCCCCAACCAAAGGGTTCCCGCGCAGTCCCTGTTTGCACGAAATGCACGAAAGCAGTTTTTTATCGTTGAGATAAAATTCCATGCATTTGGAGACCTTTCCATGATGGCTAGAAATGCTAAGAAAATCAACACTTGTGCTTCTCCAAGGTGTCAAAGATGCATAAGCTGAGAGAGCAGTTCATATGAAAGCACTACCAATAAGATACTCTGAGCGGCATACCTCTGCGTGAATAAACTGCTCTACCAAAACGATTAGAAAATCCATAACGGCATCAGAATATGTCTTGAACGTGTTGCATCTATCGTCATTGTCTTTGCTGTTTTGTGAGAGCTCATCGATTAACGACATTGTCGTCAGTAGGATTTTTAAGTCTGAAATAAGATCGGGAGCAATTACTAATTCTACAAGGATAATAAAACTCAGGCGAGTATGTGCGCATATTGCAGCCGGAGTGTTATTGAGAGAGATGCAGTTTCTAAGTTTTTGGGGAGAAAATCTGCAATTGACAACAATAAAACTGGAATTTGTACAGGAAACATGGAAGATTTCAGGAATATTCTCAATGAATGATAACAGCGAATGGAAGAAGTATTTTGTGGAAGAGCAAGAAGCCAGAGATGCAGAAAATCAGAAGGATGCTGCAGCTATTGAAAGTAATATACGCGGAACTAGGGGAGGAGCACAAGAAAAGAAGAAACATATGAGAGATGGTACACCAGGAAAAGGCGGAGAAATCACAGCAGAGGGGCAAAATCATACGCAAGGCAGTCATAGTCTTACAAAGTTTATAGAGCAAGTGTGGAGCATTCTAGGAGGAAGTCGGCAAATAGAAGATGTCAGTGTGAATGGAAACAATGTCTGCTGTGATGATGATCAAGTTGCAAAAGTGGCTCACGTGATTTGGGAGTTAAAAGAAGAGAACTCTGAACTCAGGAATGGTGGATGGCCCACACTGATGATGATGACGACAATGAAGATGATGCTGATAATGGTGATGATGATGCTAGCCCATAGTTGGAGACCTTATCGTGGTTGTGAGTGGTCACATAGAAACTACTGTCCCTAAGCTCATTGCGAGCCATTTTGCAGAGATTCACAACTACGGCAGATGTTGATGGGGAAAGCAGGCTCAGTGGCTCACAGATTGGTGTAAAAGATTGGATTGAGTGTTGCCAACTGAATCATCTCTTGTAAACAGCAACCAACAGGGTCAGTCCTAGGCTCCATGCGGAGAGCAGTGAAGAAGAAGTGGTGATAAAAAAAGATGATGAAGAAAATGATTCTATCTATTGATGAAATTAATAATGAAAGTCATATTGGTACCTTTCTTGTGAAACTCTTTTTTAGTTTCTTTATCTGCTGACATTAGGACATTTAGAATACAACAAGATGAAACCAGCGATGGGAAATTGCTTTCCAGAGGTGTAAAATATTTGCTGCCTTGCACTAAAATTATCTCAGCAATCTCACCACTGTCCTTGACTGCCACTAAAATTGAATTCGATTTGCGTTAATCTTAAAAGAAAACAACTGAAAATCAACAAATGTAGCAAAAGTGAAGTGAAGGTAAAATGTCTGCCAAAAATCTTGGCACACTTCCTGTGATCAACAAGCTCAAAAAAATGTTTGATGGGCATATGATTAGGACGATTGGGATAAGTGATGCTTTTCAAAATAGCTAAAGCCCTGGCTACTGATTTAACAATATTTGATGGGGGAAGGGGGTTTACATTCTCGTTAACGCCTTGGAAACAGGACGGGGGTAAAAAATTCTCAAAACTGTATGGGCGTTCCAAGTACTTTTGGCAGACATTGTAGTCAAGGGGCAAGTCAGTGACGGCACCACGTGGGAACTGGGGGAGAATGTCCCCCAACTTCTTGCCAAGTTGAATTTCTACTTTGTCCAAATTTGACGAGAAAATGTTGGGGTTGGAGGGAAGGCCCTCGAGCAAGATGTTGACATGGGTGTGGCAACCAAATCGCGTTGTTATTTTAGGGCGTGGTCCCAAAAATGCTTTCCGATCTGCTATGGCTGACGCCGCCTTTTGGACAAGTAGTGGTAATAATTTTCGCTCGTACCCCATACGTGGCTGGAGTACAAAAAACGACGCAAACTATTTTGCATGAAATCCTACCAACCACCTTTCAGAAAAATATCACTATGTAAAATCAGCTGTAATGAGTACATCCAGGGGCTGTATTGGTGTCCCCACTCGTCCAAATGTTAATTGAGATCAAATGGTAAACTATCATGCAAGAATGTAATTCTCTACAAAGGTACTTGAATGGAAAGTTACCAAGGGCAGAAACTCCTTTTACTGTTGTTGAAATGAGCTGCAAAATATGAAGCAATGTCTGTACTGTTTGAGGATGCCGCACACTGAAACAGTAAAGAAAATGTTGTCACTTGTGGCTTATAAAGATGGTGGTTCACAAAACAGATTGTTCATAGAAAAGGGTGGTTCATAATTAGGGGTGGCTCATTAAAAAGGTGGTGCATTAAAAGGGTGGCTCATAAAAAGGGTGGTTCACAAAAACGGTGGTTCATATAAAATAGTGGCTCATCTAACAGGTTCTTAATAAGCCAAACACATAATGCTAAAAATTGATGGAATCAAAAATAATACTAATCAAGTAAAAGACTTTCTGGTAAAATAACAAAATACGAATGATGAACATACGCTGTTCTGCGATAAACATCACAAATAATTGTGACCATTCTTTCGGAGGATAAATCTTCAAGTATGCCATCATCGTAGTCAATCAGCTGATCGATAAGATCAGCAACACCATCCAGTAGCTCAACTAAAACATTAAAATTATGACAAAGCTGTTTGAAAGGCGTGGTAACATGGCATTTTGGTCACTACGTAGCACTGATTTGTGATATCATTTTATCAATAGCATTAGGTGCAATTTTCTTAAAATCTGGAGAGAATAAAACCTAGTGCAGAAACCAGAGAATACCCTAAAAACTACCTTGCTATACCTAATACAAAACTGTATTCGAGACAATCCAGAAAGCAAAGAACTTTCAAAAGCTAATGTAATAATATGCATTTCATAGTAAGACCTTTTAAAGGCTTTAATCAACCAAAAACAAGCTAAACTAAAAAACGTTACGCTAGCAGGAAGAAGATAAAAAGGAAAGATTCACAGATGAAAGAAATTACATTTGACAATCCATAAATCAGAGCATAACAGATGTTAAGATTTAATTAAATGACATCCTCCAATAAGGCGAAATTCAGTTGTTTGAGGTTTAGTCAACTAAATGAATGTTTTGGGTGATTGATGAGGAAAGATAGTGTATCAGAAAAAAGAAAGATAGATAGAAGAGATCGTTATTTACATCAGGATAAAATAGAGATAAAAGACAGCACCTTTTGGAATAGCAAGGCCAATGCAAAAAGTAAGTCAACAGCAGTGATGCATCCTATTGTCACACGTTGTGAAAAAACAGGCACCCTAAGATGTCATCTCCAGCAAAAATGCTGACTGAGTAAAATATATTAAAAATAGAATTAAACTTACCATTTAGTGAGTTTTCAAGGATAAAAACTAGCTTGTTGACGACTGATCGACTTTGCAATATGTCTATCCACTTTCGTCGAATTTCCTTGTGCGACAAACACACGGTTACTAGCCTGCCAATGAAAAGTATTTAAACACAAAGTATTACCACTAAAGAGCAAGCAGACCTATGCAGTTTGGTCAGACATCCATCCATGCCCCCTCCCTTAGTAGTAGATATTACTCAGATATACTTGCATTAATGTAACAAGCGGGAATTGACTGATTACTCATACTTCTTGAGCAGGATTGCATTGCGCATGCAGGATCGTGTTTGCGCATGCGCAATGTATTTTGCATGACCAACTCGTCAGAGCTAGCTTCGCCACTGCATCCATGCCCCCTCCCAATACAACTCAGGTGAAAAAAACATAATCAAACCACTCCATACACTATGGTATATTTGTGCAAAGAATTGCATAGCAAGAAAAAGTTTTTCCCTTCTCACTCATTAGATTGTAAATCAAGGCGAATATTTAAATCACAGAAAGAGAGGAAGAAAAGGTCAATAGTTTACCACATGAAATGAAAAAATTAAATTAAGAAAATACATGATGAACTAAATGGGAAGGTATTGTTCTAGATGGCCACTTACGTCTTGTGGTTGTAATAAAATTGTCGCAAAACAATTACATGGAGACAAGCAGAAATGTGCCGAGACACTTTTCATTCAGGAAGAGGGGGGGGGGCGTTTTGACCATTTGACAAGCTACTATTAATAAAAGAAAACAAGGTCACGGAAAATACTGTGGATAACTCTCTTGCAGCATGCCCGATTTTTGACAAACTGTCTTGCAATGTCAAAAATCTTGGGGTATGACTCCCCCATGCTCCCCAAAAAACACATCGCTTCAAACAAACAACAGATTCTAATTTTGAATATCGAATTTATCTATTGGAGCGCTAAAACTGAATTGAATTCCAAAAATGGCGCAGTAAAAACGAGGCTAGATGATCGCACCCAGTACTATACAATCACGCAGAACTATACACAATCACGCAAGCGAAGGTTTGAGTGTCAAGAGGAACAGTAGAGAAGTAAACATCAGAGGACCATTGTTGCTCTAGCGACGGCCAGAGATAGAAACAAGGCTGAGAGCACAAGCGAAGAATTTATTTTGACTATTGAGATAAAAAGTGTAGCTAAACGCCATGTTGATGCGATTTCCTGCTTAGAGGAGGGACGAAGAAGAGGGACGAAGAGCGGCATGAAGCGACGAAACTCAATAAAATCACAAACGATAGTTGGGTTCGTCAACAATTAACCTTTTCAACTTCAACATGTGCAAACTGTTTTAAATTTATAATCTTGGGGATCAGTGCAAGACGTGGCAATGAACTAAACTTCTTGTCGAGTATACGAGAACATTGAATCAACCAAAAATTTACAACAAGCACAGAAATCTTGATTTGCTATGGCACTCCAATTTATTTTATTTTTTCTATTTATTTAATCTTATTTACCCACAATATCCATTCAGCTATAATGGTAACTAAATAAACAAATACAATATTACACAAAGAAAATTAAGCTACCATACCACAAAAAAATAACAAATGTACTACAATGAGACGTAATTTATTGCTGGTCTTCCATGGATTTGTGCAAATTAGGGCCACTATAGTGTCTTTTAGCTGAAAGGGTGAGATTTACACTCTTTTTTAAATCGTACAATTGCCTCGGCATTTCTAATGGCCTGTGGGATACTATTCCAAGCGTTAAGAGCTGTGTACAAAAAGCTTCTTGTATGTTCTAATTTTAGCTTTATACATGTAGGTTCTTCATATTCCTAGTATTATAGCTTGATAAGGCAGATCTCTCTGTGCATTAATTTTGCAAGCTTTCAGAAAAAATCGTAACACTATAAACTCTGCTGAAATATGACTAACTCTCTTGCATGTCCTTTCAACTTGTAACTTTGAACTCTGACCTCTGAAACTAACACTAAGCTAAATATACGATAAACGTCGGAGGAGTGGTACACGTGACACAACGTTTCCAAAACACAAACAGCTATTATTAATGAAAATGAAAATGCAGTCCATGTGACTCTCAGTCTATCGTCATCTTGCAGTGACTGTATTTGAATATAAAAAAGATCAAATTAGCACATACCTGGCTAATTCGGTGAGTGTTCTCACATCCGGATTGTCAATATGGAAAAGCGTGATTTCACTGAAACATGGGCAAACAAGAATAAATGTCGATTGAATTTTATAAGCAAGGGCACATACTGGGCTGGGTGTAATGGATCGCTCTTTTAAGAGAAACACTAAAAGTTGGAATGGAAAGGACTGCAAATGCAAAATCTGTAAAAAGTAAAGTCGTGATATGTATCTTGTGATCATAGTTTTCTCTCTCTTTTTTCTTTTCTTTTGACAGTCTCGTTGTACTTTAGATTATGACTACAATACTCGCCAAAAGTCCTGGGACACTTTGCATACTTTCAATCTGGATGGAGCATTCACCCCCCCCCCCTCCTCCTCCTAAACAATGTTGGTTACTGGGAGAAGCACATGCGGTAACGGAAAGATTTTTCGTGCACAATAACGCCAAGTGTCTCAGGAACAGACCAACATTGTTTTAGGGGGAATGGGGGGTGTATCAACGCGTGATGGTTGAAATGCTGAGAAAGCTATAGTTTTTCGTAATTTTTTCAAAATGTCCCAGGGACTTTTGACAAGTATTGTTTGTAAATAGTTGGTCTTAGCCGTGGCCTAGCGGTAATGCACCCGACTCAGACCAACATGGTCCTAAGTTCGAGGCTCAACGCAGGCCATTGGTGACGTCAGGAAGGGTTCTCACATCCGGTCCTAAATGCTCGTGCCAGAACTAAAGCCCACTCAGAGGCACACTCCAAGCCCCAAGTAATTGGGGGAAACGGAGGTAAAATCGAAGAAATGGTTGGTTTTAATTAGCTTTTAAAAGCTATGTAAACCAACTTTAAACCCTTGGCCGAACACTCTCGACTTCTCACTATGCATTGGCTCGATAAATGTCGCGCTGTTGAGGTGGCCAAACTCTCTCGACTTTTCACTCAACATGCATGTCGAAGCGCTCGACAGTCAAGCGTTGTACAGTGAAAAGTCGAGAGCGCTTGGCCAGGGCTTAAAGAATGTCAAATTATTATAATATTGTTACTATTATGGGTACAGAAAAGTAAAAGCTAGGGATAGGGCTCTGTATTCTTTAAAAAGGGGGAGATGCCATAAATGGGCACACATTTAGTGGTTACATGGGTGCAAGGACTTAGGGGCACGAATCATCATTCTTGCTATTTGTACCTGACTGCAAATTTTAGGACACCTGCGTAACAGACTGTAAGCAAAACAACCAATTTTCTAGTGCATTTGCAACTTTTTTCCATTCAAAAATTAGCTATTTCGTATTAAACAGGGCCAATGTTAAAACAGTAAGTAACTGAATTTGTAGCATGTATACATATGTGAAGATGAATGAAAAAATGAATGAATTGCAGAGGTACAACAGCCCAGCTCGGGTCTTCCATTTGAAACTGACAGCTTCCAGGCTCAAAGTCGATCAGCCATTCTCAAAGAGCATACTACTCGTTTCTCCAACTTAAAAGCAAAACGTGGGCAGATACTCTCCACATTCGCATCAACTTATGTTCAAAATAATCTTGCCACCTGGTGAACAACGATACTTGAAGTAACTTTTTCATAAAGAATATTTAATTTTGCTTTTAGCTCGACACAGAAGGCGTTTGAAAGAGAACTACACGTGGGGCGAGCGGAAGCTTTGTAGGCTTTGAGGGAGTTGCCGCTTCCAATCGAAAATGGTGATCTAGATTGATATCAGTGCCATGGTTCTCATGTACATAATTTATAGACTAGATTCGGCGCTTGAGATGTTCGAAAAACGACCTTGACCAAAATGGAATGCGGCAAACATCAAGTATTTCATACGTAATGCCTTTCGTTCTCGCTCTGTCACTCAGCAGCAAGCTAAATTATATACGGATCAAAAGAGTATCTGCTGAACAAATCTCCTTTCTCGTTGCAAATGCAAAATTTACTGCTGGTTCACCACACAAAGTTCCCACAGAAAACATATCTGATATTTTTTACAGCTTCAATGACATATCATACAAAAACTGAAAGAAAAATTTGAATTTAGTATATCAAAACACCTGAGTCTTGGGTGCTCCACCATTATCTTACATACATCTTTTGTGCACGCCATGTTGGCTAGGATTCCCATGCAGATTTCCTACAGCACAGAGTTAGATTACACGAATCAAAAAAGAAAGAAATGAAACATTTACAATTCTCCATGAGATACCAAGGAAAATAATGTCTGCAAAATTGATTCAGGGTGTATCATAACTTTTTCCTAACTTCAACTGTTCAAAGATGTAAACACAAACATACATGATCACAAACTTACTGAATGGAATGCAAACTAAAAATATTAGGAACAAAGATAAAATCTTTTATAGCTATTAAGACAGATTAGTTGTGAAATAAGACACTCATGATCATTAATGGTGACAACACTATTCACTAATACTCATATTGCAAGGTGTATCATATGAATATCAATGGCAAGCACTTGATATCTTCCAAGTAATTCTGCTAGAAAAGTGACTTAACAAAATGTACCAAACAACAATGCAATATGATAAAATTAATCTTACAAGCTTGCGTAATGACTTTGCATTGAGAATAACTTCTAGTATTAGATCAATAGCATTCTCTCCAACAAGATATTTTGAAACGTCCTGCAATAAAACAAAACATCCTTCATATGAGAATCTTTGTTTACTTCATGAGAAGCCAGGTCTTCTAAGAAAATTACTATGATGGACCACTTCAAAGTATTCCAACCACTTAGCTCTTAGCATGGAAAATATGATTTACTGTTTAAGGAACAGTACAACTCTGTACCAGAAAGAATGCTTGGATTATTAAGCAGGAGCTCAAGCAATTCCTAAGATTATTTGCAAAAAACATACTGAATCCATTGTCATGTCCCATAGTTCACAAAGCTCTTCTTCCAAACTTTGTTTGATTTGATTTGTCTCATCTTTCCTATTCAACTCCAGTTCACTGTCTTTAGCGTCTGTGTCATCTTTCTCAGCACCATTGGTGGGACCATTGTAATCACTTACATCATTACCATCACTAGCATCATGACAATCACCAGAGCTCTTCTCATCTTCCATCATGTGTAGTAAAACACTAAGAACCCATTTCTTGCTATAAGCAGTATCTCCTACAAAAATCCACTCACTATTGTCATGTTGAATGGAAGAACAAAGCACAACCAAATAGACATAACAAGGATTTTCTCTCAATATTGCAAGGAAAGCAATAAACAATTGCTTAGTATCCCAAGATTGTTAAAATAGTGATTTCAGCTTTGTATATTATCTTGAAATCTTGTAGTAAACAACTTCACAAATTTCAATCAATTGCCTTCAAAAAAGCAGGGTGGCCAACAATGAAATGAAATTCTTTTCCAGGGTTTTCCATGGGATATTCTGCTAAATTTTAGGGGTTTTCTGGGAGATTTTGACTTTGTTTTTGAAAAATATGATATCACATAGATGTGAAAATCATATTTTTTGATCTTTCTCCAATAACTGACATAAACTTTCAAGTAACATGCAGAATGAAAGGTGGATGGGTACAAGCAGAAGATTTATATATAGATCTTCTGCTTGTACCTATCTACCTTTCATTCTGTATTTTACTTGAAGTTTCTTGTCAGTTATTGAAATAAGAGGCTGCTTGCCACAGAACAAGTGATATGCTGTTTTTCCTCCTAATAGCCTCATTGATACTCCTACACTGCATTATGGGAACAAAAAATATAACAGCACTGCAAGGCTGAAAATTGATATGAGGGAAATCTGCCTCAGAACATATGTTTTCAGAGTTTTCCATGGTATTTTTCCAGGGGAAAAGGAAGTCCAGGGTTTTTCAGGGTCTTCCAGGGTTTGTTCGCCACCATGAAAAAGCTTTCATATATTTCACCAGCTATTTCTAAGTGATTGGATTCAGCATCTGGCTTTACTGTGTGATATTTGCACTGTTGGAACTATTGTATACCTATGGATGAAGTGTTTCAGGTAGCTAACGCTATGCAGCATGGCACAGAATGATGATGATGTTTCTGAATATCAAAGTATACAAACTAAGAAAGTTGACTTTTGGAGGAAAATTATCACTGAACCTAGTACATGGCTGCCACTAGTAGTCCAAGAGAATATTCCCTGCTGCTCCCTGATATTCAGTGGAATCCAATTCATTTTTCCTTGATTTTCCCTGATATTCTTACAACCCTTTTAGCATTTCTTTAGATAGGTATTGAGTGTGGGAGAGCTTTGATCCTATTTTTGGCCATTCCAATTTTTGGACTGTGCAGAACAAAGTTATATACCAAAGGGTAAAAAATTTGGCTACTGTCACACTAAAATTGGATCTGTGATTGAGTATGGAGGAATTTATTGCTCTGAAATAAAACAATATGAAACATAAAACAGTCCTGATTTTTCCCTGATTTTCTCAAAAATCTTTCTTTCTCTTTTGATTTTCTCTGATCAAACATAAAATTCCTTGATATTCCCTGATTTGGTGGCAACCTTGCAGTAAGATCTCTATGATCAAAATCTTACTAGAAGGCAAATAAATATCTAGAATGAACACTATATCTGAATAATGGCAATAAAACTCTTTTCATCTCAAATATCTGGAAAGCTTAACTCTATAAAGTAAACCCTATGCATACCTATCTTATCACTCTCCAGTATAGCTTTTTCTTCTGCTGTCAATGGTGGTGGCTGTGGGTTGCTGGAGCAATTCACTGCATCATCATCCATTGTCAAATAAAACAAGCATTGACTTCACAATTTTGTCATTAATACTAATCAGAGAAAAACAAAATGATGTGTGAGTGGGCATAGAGTAAATTATTGAATCATCATAAAGCAAAAAAAGTAGTTTGGAACAAAATTTGTCAGATTTAGAAATGGAAAGAACATCATAGGACTTCCCCCTGATTCCCCCCTATGATTTGTATCATCATTCCTAGCTTTAAAAGCTTCAACTCTTTCAAAAAGCAGAACTTTCAGTGTTTTTCATATAAGAGGTAGGACTTGTCCTTTCATTGTGTGTGTGTGTTTTGGAAGTGTCTGTCCTTGAGTGTTTGTTTGAGACAGGGGCAGATCCAGAGCTGAACTTTGGGGGGGGGGCTTTATTGTTCTTTTTTATGAGTCTTATCACTAACAATTGTTTGCTATAGGAATTATTGCTGTTTGGGAGCCATGGCCTTCCAGCTCCTTGCCCCCACTGGATCCATTCCTGGTCTGAGATTCCATATAAATGCAATATCTCAAACACTGTGTCTCTACATCTACTTACTTGCAAAATCTGTAAAGCAAATACCTTCATGTAGGATACGCATGATAAATGCAAACACTGGAATTGACATGGATTAGAGTGGCTAGTATACACAGCTGATGTTACGTTGTAATAAAGCCCAAAAAATAGCTCTAGGCTCTTAGATAAAAATCAAACATAAAAGTCATGCTCATCAATATTTATCGAGAATATGTGCATTAAAGATTAATTATTGACATCACTCTAAAGATCTGTCATCCGCTTATGGAAAGCATGGCAGTTGCTTGCCCAAAGCACTAATGATTGTGCATCTCTCACACCTGGGTATTTTCCATTGTACACACGATATCTCACGTAAAAGTGCCCTTGTCTGCCTATTGGGCTGCAAACAGCAAGCCACTTCATTGCAATCGCAAGTGTGATTCTGTGTAGACGGATTATCCAAAGGTATAGCGTAAATTTCCCAGTCCTAAAGAAGCCTATTACTAACAATACTTGGGGCAGATGATCAAGAAATGACCCCACTCACCGTCTTCCAACACTTCGAAAAAATATTAGGCTGCAAAAACACGAAACTTGAGTACACATTGACTTCTAAAAATTGAGTACGAGGCTGCTTATTTCTCAGCATGAAAACAAGGCGACAAAGCGCAGTCCCCTCCATTCGACAAAAACCTTACCTTTTTATGAGCAAGGAAGCACCAGCCAAGCCATAGCGGGCTGGCTGAGCTGTCCCCTTTTCAATAATAAGCAGAACCACCTAAAGCGTACACCTATGTTCTGTATAAGAAAGTTTTTCCTGCCCCAGTACTAACACCTTTTTTAACTTTTGCACTATTCCAGTATCAAAACTTCTTAGCAAGAGCTCTTGATTTTCAATGTTTTACGTATGCACATTAATGGAAAGGGAAAGAACTCCATATGCACATGAATTACTGATAGCTATTACCAAATATCACAAGCTAAACTTTTGCAGTGCATCCATCAAACGTAGCATGCATAATATTTAATACATAGATAATTCGAATTTTGAATATTTACGAACGTGTAAGCTTTTTTAGGTCTCAAAAATCCAATATTGAATTTTCTTAGCTGTTTTATCAGGCAAGCACTAATTTCTTATAAGGCGCTTTCCAGCAAAAAGCAATGCGTGTAGACAAAGAAAAAGCTTTTTACTCCTATTACCTGTCCCACACTTCCGGTACTCCCCCCCCCCCAGTAAACGGACCGTTATTTAATTGCCTCATTCGGCTTTTTGTAGTTTGCTTACGAAATCAAAACCCAACAGCAATTTACTATTATCCCCCAATTCAGTGGGCACCAATAGTATCTTCATATTGCTCTTAACAATAAAGAAACAGAGAAAGAACTTGCTAAAAGCTGACTCATACTGTAACAGAGATATTATTGGAAATCTTTTTAGCTGAAATATATCTTAACTTTTATGTTTATATTTATAGTTATTTATCATGTTAAATAATAATCTTACATTACACGTTGTGTTATACTACGAAAAATTTGGTTAGGCTACGTAAGTAAGTTCTAAACTACCCTCTTATCGTAGTTTCTACATGGTAAAAAGTGGTAAAGCAAATCAGATTTCTACAGAATTTTTGGAGAGAAATGTTGCCTGTATGAAAATATGTAACACAAGCTTATAATTCATTGGTGTAAGCTGGGAGGAAACGAGTCATAGGCAGCACAAAAAGTGCTCTCCCTTATACTTGAAAAGGCGCCTTACATTAAAAAAAGTGCGGGTTAACGTGCATCCTGTACCCCATTCCTTAACTATGTAGAATAGCCATTCACATAAGCGTAGGAGGCGGGGGCAGGGGGGCTACAGCCCCCAAGCTGGGCAGAAATCCGTTTCACTCGGGCATATTTTCCGAAAGAACAATAGGAAATTCGGGCAGTTTTTGCGAACGTTTACAGCTCCCCCCAAAATTTGACGTCCTCCTACGCTCAAGGTCAGCCAATGTGCGTTTGCAAGCAAGATTCAGTGAAGAATAAGACACGAGAAGACAGTAACTGAAAAGATTCAATGAAGGACTTCTTTTCTATAATCAATTTTATATTCAGATGTTTTGAACATCAATTCTTACGTATTCACACACATTTCTGCAGTTACACAGTAAACAGCAAAAGCTGGTCATCCTAATTAAGCTTGGCTTTAAAAAAAACCAACACGTATCTTACAATAAAAATGATTGTTTTAATAAATAAGCCTACATTACATGAAAAGCATTTTCTCAATAAACATGAATGATTTGTGGCTACGAAGAAGTACACAACACTAACGAATTATCACTAAAATGCTGCAAACAACTAATTCAATTTGGGAATTCTAAGATTGAATCACAGCTATGGAGCAGAAATTCAAGTTATTTCATTCATATCATAAAATCAAGGGTGTGGCTAGCAAATTTAGTTAGCGGGAGTGTAAAGGTACAATTATCGAAAAAAGTTGTGGTAAATGACTAAGTATACGCTGAAAAAAGAAGCACAAACGGCCACTGAAGATGTTTCTAATGAGAATGAATGTAAGTCTGCCTCTGAGTCAAGGGTTGTGGACACAGTCATGACAAATCATATCGGGTCTTGCAAAGAACACACTGCTGGAGTTCAATTAGAACAAATCTAAACGTCCAGCTAGAGGGCCTGGAGCATCCAAATATTACAATCAGCAAGCAATTATCATCATTTCGATTGCAAGCCAATCAAAAAATCTAATAATGAGATATTGAGTGGAATTCATATTGTGTTGAATGAAGTTGTGATGTTGAACAACAAGCATGTCTTAGTTGATCAACTCAAGCTATGGATTCTATCACACTGCTACGCAATGTGTTGCATTGCAATGGAATGTACTGCAATGGAAACCATGGTTTTGCATTGAAATGCAATATGTTGCAATGAAAAACGTGTTGAACTGAGAAATGTAATGATGAACTAAAAAGTATTGTGTTGAACTGAAATACAAAGTGTTGCACTGAAATGTAATATGTTGAACTAAAAACTGAAGTGTGCTGCAAGGAAATGCAATACGTTGCAATGTATTGCACTGAATGTAACGTGTTCCAATGACATGCAATGTGTCACAACTAAACGCAACTGCAATAAAAGACTTTGTTGTGTTATAAAGCATTGTGTTTCTTGGCAATGTGATGTGTTGCATGGAAATGAAATGCGTTGCAAAAATGGAATGTGTTGCAAAAATGGAATGTGTTGTAAGGAAATGCAATGTGTTGCAAAGAAATGGAATATGTTGCAATGACATGCAATGTATTGCAAGGAAATACAATGTGTTACAATTAAATGCATTGTTTTTACTGACAAGCAATCTGTTGCCTTGAACAGCATTGTACTTCGCTAAAAGGCAATGATTGGCAATCACTCTCATAACCAGATCGTCAATGATTCTTGATGCATCAATGACTTTTGCCGCCCACAAAATAAATAAATACCCACTTCAGCAGCATGTTTATATAACGTTCTGCAATAGGAAAGGCTCCAGGACACTTCAACTTGCCATATGAGACGGTGATACTTCAGAAGTGACAGTATCAACTGGCAACAATACTTGAGGAATCGTTGTAACATGCTTGCTATAATTTGCTTCGACCATGCCTCGGTATTTATCTATGTTCGTTTTCAACATGTTATCATTAGAGTCTGATGTTCGTTGATTACTTTCTGTATCACATGCTCCTATTTCTCTGCTTCCTTCTACATTCGAAGACGTCAAAGCGCGTCGTTTTTCTTTGGAATTTGAAGACCCTAGCAGACTAGAAAACTTGCTTTTTAGTCCGGAGAGCTCATCTTGAAACATAGACGCTATTCTGCGTGTTCTGCTAACCTGTAAGAAACCAACATAGAGTATTTTTCACATTGCAAATCATAAAAAGAAAATCATAAGACCTAGCTCTAAGTACTCTGGAGTTCCAAATAATCGGAGAGTACTAATCAGGGGGATGGAAAATTTTAGGGGGGGGTAGGTTGGTGAAATAAATATTTCAAACGAACACAGCTTTTCAACTGTTCCTTGGACACCTGCAAACGGTTTCCATTTCGTTGTGCATTGCAGTCAACGATTCTCTAAGAAGTGATTGCAGAGTCTCTAAACTTAAAACACGTATTTTTATAAGAAAAAAGATTATAAGAGAATGAAGCTCAAATGGTTAAACTCCTAAGAAAATCACAAGGCTCAACTTCCTAAAGTTAGTACTTTTATTGGTCAACAATCAGTAATTCGTCGTCATTGCATTCACAACTTTAAAGATGGAATTCAAGTATACAATATTAATAACGAATCGTAAAACCATTGTAGCCAGCTTATTTCAGTAAAAGTTTAGATAAATGTAAGAAAATTTCAAGCTCAATTTCGGGAAAAGTTAAGAAAATTGAGGCACAGGCAAAATGACGGTTTTCTTATAAAAAACCTGTAATAGGGGAGCTAGAAAAAACTCAAAAAATTAATAATCGGGAGAAAACAATAATTCGGTACTCTAGAGCACTTAGGGAAAAATAAAGCAAAAGTCTTCAAGATGATTATAATTAAAGAGAAATACATATGAAAGGTAATTTAAAATCACCCTTTGCGTACTACGTGAATCACGTGACTATCTATACCAACACCATGATTGCAAAGGGGCAAAAATTTGTACAGAGAGAAAGATGGAAATATGTGAACACATTTGCAGGGGACATGATATGAGGGTAATAAAACAGGAATGAGAATGGGGAGTAGAGGGCAACAGGGAAAGATGGTACCCCAAAAACAACCCACTAACAGCACCACAACGTGAGTGGCTTGGTAGGAGCACAAGACAGAGTTGTTTGGCGACGGACGGTCTTATTTGACGTCTGATGACGCTAGGGGATAAAGAAGAAAAATACCATGATTCCAAACACGTACCTCTGATTCAAGCTGTTTCATGTTGCTTGCCATGCAGTCTTGATAATTGAATGATACATTGGATACTGGGGAGGAAAGGTACAATTCTCCATTTCCATTATCACTACATTCCCTATTGTACTTGCCACAGACTTCGTGGCATTTACTAGAAACAAAAGAGATACGCTTTCATAATACTTTAAGAGCTTGTTAAGTAAGAGCCAACTTCTATGAATAACATCACTAATGAAGGGAAATATCGGGCACAGCGGGGCCATGGATAAACGTATAATACCAAATGCTATCATTTCCACCTGAAAGAATTGAGGCAACGAAATTTCGGTGCTAGAACTTGGCCTAATGGGTTGCTAATGTAAGAGCAAATTGAAAACACACAAACCAGAGGGAAGAGCGTGACAGTAGCCACAATTGCCAAATCCTTTAATTCACAACATCAGAAAGAAAATAATTCGTCCTCAAGTAGCCTAGTTAAATGAGAAACAATGTTTCATCTCACATGAGGTGAATAACTTAAATTACCTCGTTTCCTAATCCATGACGCAAAACGACTTTTCTATTTTCATTCTCAAAACGGGGATAGGTACGTGCTCAAAATTAAATCTTAATGGAGATTGAGGCTTTGAATAAGATGGTGTATACAAATTCCTTACCAACAATCATGTTGTGTATCTTCACCAACACTCGATGTCTTACTGCTGTTAACTTGACTTTCGCTAAGATCACGTAATTTACTCCGCAGATCCTTGACTAGCTGAATTAGATACTCTTTCTGCAAATCAACGATGAAACAAGCTTATTCATAAGAACACGAAGACCCTCAAAGGATCCAGTGGCTACCTGGAGTAAAGGAAGGACGGAAGCCACACCGGATTACTGCTAAAAATGGAGGACAATGGTACTTACAAAACACAAATATTAACAAATGTCCAGAAAAACTTCAGCATAAGAATCATGAATTGCAAAAATTTCCTTCAAATTTTCTACACAAATTAGCCTATGGAATTGCTGTAATGAGCAACTCTTCAGACCTTTGTTCGTAGAAGGGTCTTGATTTCGATGCAAACGAGGGAGTGTGTAAAAAAGACGACCAAAAAACATCAACTTTCGACCGGCTGAATATATTTTCTGTTGTAAGAATAAAGATTGGTTGAATCTAGCTCTTTTGACTTTTTTACTGAAATTACTTTCAATTCATGTATTCAAAAATCAGCGTTTCTCGAATAGTGGGGCAATCCCTACAGGGGTGATTTCTAGGGGGGCTCAGCCTCCTTGTTAAAATTTTTGCTCATTTTGGGGGGCTCAGCCCCCCATAAAATTCTTGCATTGGCTTGGCTTTTCAGAGTTTATTGGCCTTGCTTCCAAAGTGCTGTGATCAATTTTGCACTGCTATATGGCTATGGAGGCATTTCTTATTGTTGAGTATACTATATCAGTATTAAACTAAATTATCAAGTTTCCATCTTTGAAAACAAGGGCGTGGTTATAGCTGGGCCACACCTAAACTATGGGCGTGGTTGTGCTTAGAGCCTCCCTTGTTAAAATTTTTAGAAATCACCACTGACTCCCTAACTGGGGGCTGTGATGAGATGCTGGTGGAGAGCGCGTATGACAGCAGGGAAGAGGTATACGTATTCAATTTTTACATATATTGACTTTATCTATAGCGAGTGGGGGGCGCTAATTATTTTCTCTTCCCATGAGGAGGGCTTTGCAAAAAATATTTGAAGAAAGCCAATTGTAAACTGCCTAGGTATAAATAAGTTTCAAAAATATGCGATGTTTTCATAAGTTCCAAAAAATATGGGGAAGTGTATCTTCGTAATTATTTATTCTTTCTGCAGTTGTCTGTATCCAATGATAAGTTAAAGAATGGAGTGAAAGTCAGAAACACATTATTCTTTACTTCAATATGGGTGGAGTGGCTATATAGAATCTTTCTATATATAAATTTTCTCCTTTTGCTCGTAGCTGGCTCCTTCATCTTTCATGCAGTAAATCCTGGCTTATAAGAACCTAGATTTTTGAGAATCAGGTTCAAGTAAGTTCTTATTTAACAGGTGTTTAGAGTAACTCTAGGGCATAAAGGCTCTTATTTGAATGTTCACTATTAAACTATTCAACGATTTCATTTGCAATTGGCAGCATTGTTAGCCTCTAAGTCCAATGATAGAACCTTGAAAAAGTTTGTTTTGGAATTTCAGGTTCAACAAACAACTCGGCTGTAAGTGTTTTTCAAAAGCATTAAAACACATTGGCAAATTGAGTTTTTTAATCAGTACTTAATGCAGATTTGTAGGATCTGCACTGATTAAAAATCTTAGAAGCCTGATAAACTCTTTCATTCCAAACCTCTTTTTAGTACGTAATGTCTGGGAACGGCATTAGGGCCTATAACAAAGCCCCGACAAAGGAAAAAATGAGAAAATGGGGAAGTTTATGTAGAGAGGGAGATAAGATCAAGTTTGGTGATGTTAGATTTAAAAGATGACAAATTGTAGGATTCAGGGAAAGTAGTGGGTGGCAATGAGCTCCACAGTTGAGAAGTTCTAGGAATGAAAGATGATTTGTGAGATAGAGTTCGTGGATTAGGTAGTGTAACTTGGAAAGGGTTTGAACTCTACAGTCAACTAGTCGAACTACTGACTGGTGGTGACTGTTTACAATAAGGGCCTGTTTTTTTAACAGATTGAAGAAGTTTCTTATTTAGATGGTGCACAAGTCAGGAAAAGCAGCCTGTAGGTTCTTCGTAGGTTCTTATATGCAGGGATTTACAGTGTATTAAAAGTAATTTTAACTACGTATTTGGGAATGCCATTAGCAAAACTTGCGACAGACAGGGTTCTTGCAGGATATTGTCTTGCAAATTCAAGGAGTTCTCAGAGACTAATCAAGAACTAAAATAAAGATTTTCAAGGAGCTCTAAATTAACATTCACAGCGCATGTGTGAATATAAAGAAAGCCCAAAATACTGAAAACGAGATATTTCTTGGCATATTACGAGTTTTCTTGCACGATTCTCTTTAAACTTTCTATTGGATGTTTATTTAAAGTATTTTTGTGTTTTTTATTGCTTGATTAATTTTCAAGGAAAAATTCTCATTTTCAAGGAGTTTCAAGTGCCCTTGAAATGACATTTCAAATTCTAGCACTTTCAATTCAATTCAATTTCATTTAATTCAATTTCAACTCAATTCAATTCAATTCAAAATCATTCAATTTCAATTTCTTGAAATTCTAGCACTTTTCAAGGAGATCAAGTAGCTGGACGAGCCCTGGACAGAAGCGAAATATATTTTGCAGACTTACAGATCTACTCTCTAAATCTTCATCACACTTGTCGAACAGAATACCACTATCATGTAACTGGTCTTTCTTTCCACAGCGACATTCTACTTCAGCTCCCTTTGAAACTACACAACTTTCCAATCTTTCGTCTACGAATTCCACTTTACTTTTGGGTTCATCCTGTACCTCACTATCTACACTTACACCATCTTCTACCCTCGTATCTAATGTGAGGCTGCTGACGACATCATTCTTATCTGCGCATCGATCATGGTTTAATTTTAACTTCTCGCATAATTTTGTATCGTGTTTAGTAAGATTAGATATCTCTTCATCAAACGACTGGCTGCGTCTTTCTCGGCTCCTTGCCTGCAAAAATTCGACCCTATTACCAGTGCATTCTGCAACTCTAATTATTGATTTTCGACGCGTTCTCCTACAAAAAACAAAGTCATTAAACTGCTGGGAAGCTAAACACCCTTATGTCATATCATTAGCCATGGTTTCTCGCTCAAAGGGAATCATAACACATTTCTCGAAGCTTTCTGCTTAAAAATAAAATCTGAGTGGGTCGTTGTTCTAATTACAACGCTACATGTCATAGTGACAACAACTTGATTTCTTTGAAGCTTAATACGTAATCAAGAACTCTGCTTATCTCCTTGTGCACAATGAAAAAAGCTCTTCAAAATTAATCAGTCGCATAAATCCCATGAGACGATAATGGCATGAAAGAATTCGTACCGGCAATTTTCAATTAGGCATCTTAACTATGATTTCAACATATTACAGACTTTGAAAATGTTGACATAATAAATCTTTAGTAGAGAATTAAGTTTGAAGAGTATCTCACTTAGATAAAAATTTATTTACAAAATGATGAGTCGAAAACACTACATAAAGCGTTGCATGGCCTAAGTGAATTCTCATCTCTGCGGGGTTCATTAGTTCAAACAGCTATTCTGGGGTGCTTCAGAAGTTTTTAAAACTGTCGATATTTCGATGCTAAACGCTGAAATAGTGTAATAAAGTTCTAAAACATGTAAAGATTCTTAAGATGAGAGCTGCTTGAAAGTCATCGATTCAGCTAAAACGTACCATCAACTAAAAATCAAAGAGGCTTTACATATTTTGTAGGAGGGGTCTAATTTAAACAAACAGGTCCAGCATTACAATTTCTCCTTAACATTCTGACACTTTCAACGATTTTCGTTCTCTTCATTATTCGAATTATTTTTCATTACATCTTCTATTGATTTTGCAATGTTTATTAGTGTGTTCTATTTAACAAATTAGTATTATAGCAACTGAAGATGGATAAAGCAATATCCGAAACATGCTTTGCAAACTGAAAATTATTGTCGTCTTTTTACGTCTGATTTCTGATATAATTGGCTTGAGAAATTTTGGAAGACATTTAAAAATAATGCAACAGTTTCATTGTTCTATTCCCCTATTGCATTGTTTTAAAATAAAGTAAGACATCAACAAAGATTTAAATATATTCCTTTGACTTTCAGGCGAAGTTATGTCTTGAGTACTAAAGAATAATTTAAGAATAATCTAAGACTCAAAACCATAAGCGTAGGAGGTGGGAGGCAGGGAGGCAGGGAGGCAGGGAGGCGGGAGGCGGGAGGCATGGAGGCTGCAGCCACCCCAAGCTGAGCAAAATCCGTTTCACTCTGGCTATTTTCTGAAAGAACAATAGGAAATTCGGGCAGAAAGTTTACGGACCGTGTACAGCCCCCCAAAATTTGACATCCTCCTACGCCCATGCTCAAAACCAACAAAAATATATAAGAACACTGAGGCTCTACGAAAAATTTGGTATTCTTTTAAAAAAGTATACAATCTTGTCCAATGAAAACTAAAATTTTGGGAGCATATAATCAAATTTTTCATTTCATTGCCCTTTATCACCGAAATATAAGCAAACTTACCTTGATAAAGGAGGTGAATTGAGAACCAGGGCTTCTAGCACTGAAACGGAAGATAAAACGATTAAAAATAAAATGAAGGGAAATCAAACAAAATATAATGAAAAAAATAGCGAATGCGATACTACCACAAAAATTGTGGTTGTTGTTTAATAAAATACAATACTAGAACGAAAAACAATTTCAAAGAAAAAAATTGAAAGCTTATTTAAACTCTTCTATTCGTCGGCCAATGAAGCATACATCGGAGGTCTAAGCTGGTACATAAACAGGCACGATACGTCATTAAAAGAATTCTTAACGTTCATATTCACATCGACTCATTCTTTGATGCCGCAGCTATGATGAGCCTGATAGCTATACCACTTTTTTGTCACGCACTTTAAGCGTATCAACAAAACTTCTTTCTTGACCTCCCTAACTTTGCAGACCACTCATATCGTTAAATGGTGGTCTTGATATTCCAAACCTCATTGTTATTATCTGGATATAAAGAACCATGGCTGGTGCTCACTCCAGGTGTATGATCAACCTGGTAGTTGACTTCTCTATCTTTTCAAGTACTACTAGTGGGATACTATCATTTCTAATATCCACCCTGTAGTGCTCTAGCGTCACGATTGCGTGCGTTGAAGAAATGACAGCGGCGAGGATACGAACACATGCATGCAATAAGATACATTCCTTAATATGAATATTCATCCACACATTAAATCATATTGTATTACATTGTATTAAGTAATACTATGTTATACTTCATTATAATATATTATATAAATACATTTATACAAGCTTCTAGAAATATGTATGTATATATATATTATACATATATACATATGAATATATGTATAATATATATAAATATATGTATTATATATATATATATATATATAT
>WIPJ01002937.1:11884-22297 GCA_018155075.1 Cassiopea andromeda | reverse complement strand
ACATACATATATATATATATATATATATATATATATATATATATATACATATAAATATACATACATACATTTGCAAAGCTTCGCAGTACACTTAAGTTAGAAAGTAATCAAATAAATACGACTATGCTTTCAATTATCCAATACCTCTCATGTAGGGAAACATACAAATGCACAAAATGGATATAAATCTCAATACACACTATACTATTCTAGCGTCATTTCTGTCTATATGAAACGCTAAAATGAACTGAAGTGTTGTCGGTGTAAACAGCTGACACCCCTTATACATAAAACTGTTCTTACTGGTAAACTTTTGATCAAACTAGGAAGAAAATAGAATGAAAATCCATTACATGCTTCACAAAACCTGAGCATCCTTGTTCATCCATCACAATTGCCTAATCTAGGCTTTTATTGTCACTGGAAGTCTTTAAATTTAAGAAACATTTTAGAAACATTTAAGGCTGGATTTGACTAGGTAGTAAGAAACATCCAGGCTGAAGCCAGAGAGTTTGTTTCTTATAAAAAAAGTGTAGTTAATACACGTCTTTTTTATAAGAAAAAAGTTTATAAGAAAATGAGGCTCAAATCGTCAAAATCTTAAGAAAATCGTAAGAAATTCACGGGGCTCAATCCCAAATTTTAGTGTTTTTATAGGCTAAAAATCAGCATTTCGTTGTTACTGCATTCAAAATGTTAAAGATGGAATTCAAATTCAAGTGTATAATATTATTAACGAACGTGTAAACCACTCTAGCCAGTTTATTTTAGTAAAAGTTAAGAAAAAATTATGAAAATCTCTGGCTCAATTTCGGGAAATGTTAAGAAAATTGAGGCTCAAGCAAAATAATGATTTCTTATAGAAACAACGTGTATACAGCTACAAATGATACCAACCAAAATGCAGATCAGTCTGATTGGTCTCTGAGCCTCAATATTCTTAAAATTTTTATGGTTTTGAGCTTTAGATTACTTATAACTTATTCCTAAATATCGAAGACGCCTGAAAATCAAAGGATTATATTCAAATCTTTATTAATGTCTTACGTTAACATAAAGCAAAACAAAAGTGGAGCAGAATAACCAATATTGTATCGACAGTGAAAAATTTAATCTACAAGCAGCAGTTTAACTCAAATACACGCAAATTCTAAGTACAGTATTTAAGAAACTTGAGCCTTGAATTATTCTTAAATTATTCTTAAATTTCAGCCATTCTGAGCCTGAATATTCTTATAAACTTTATTCTTATAAAAAAGTATGTATCTTATGTTGGAGATTATGTTATTTTTGCTTGTAAAAGTATTCTTTAAGCTCTTTAAAAGCAGGTCCTTCATTGATCACTATTACTATTATTTCATCAAAAAAGAGAAAAGACCACAGTTGTTTCTTACTAACAGCAGAACTAAATTACGCATTAGTTCGCTGTTTGGAAAAACTAACACAACAGTGTTCTAAGGAAGTAAGCTAAGACTCTTTACACGTTTTTCTTTTTATAAGAAAAAAGTTTATAAGAAAATGAGGCTCAAATCGTTAAAATCTAAGACAATCTTTAGAAAATCAAGAGGCTCAACTTCCAAAATTAGGCTTTTTTATTGGCCAAAAATCGATATTTTGTCATTACTGCATTCAAAATGTTAAAGATGGAATTCAAATTCAAGTGTGCAATGTTAGTAACGAATGTTTAACCCATTTTAGCCAATTCCACTTCAGAAAAAGTTAAGAAAAACGTAAGAAAATCTCAGGCTAAATTTCGGGAAAAGCTAAGAAAATTGAGGCTCAAACAATATCATGGTTTTCTTATAAAAAAACATGTATAGCTGCAATGAGGATCTGCAAACGGAGGATTCCTGCAGTTACGCAAGTGGTTAAATTGTCTAATTTAATAAATTAAAATAGATTGCAACATTAATTAGACTTATCACGAAATAAGGTGATGAAAACCTGCAGCAGATGGCCCATTATAAATTTCAACAATTTTCTTAATTCGGTCAAATTGCAAAAACACACATTTAGCAGCAGTTTTTTGCCATGAATTAAGTTACAAATATTGTATTCAAGAATGGAATGATAACCCGCGAACAGACGCTTGCAGTTCTAGTTTCGCAAAATCAGTATTATTCAAGAGAAGACATATCTCTACATATTGTAAACAAAACGGGTGCCGTAACCTGTGTGTAATTCAACATCCAAGATAAGAAAAGCAGACACAGTTCGGTTGTGCTCGAGAGAATAAACTCTTCGAAGCCACAAACAAATGTATCTATATGACGCGAAATAACTGAGTTTTACTGTGGTTTCTGTGCTTACTACTGAGTTCTGTTTATAACTTAACAACACCTTTGCCTCTTGTGCAATTGTTTCGTAACTACTGACGTAGCATTAGAGCACACTAAAGATTGTACATAATTTCGGGGACAACGTTCAAATTTCGGCTTCTTTGAAAAGCGGTTAATGTTTTTCAGATACTTGCTTATCGCATGGAGCTTTTCAATAAACAACATTTTGTAATTTACATGAACTACCGAAGAGAAGCACCAAACATAGACAACCTTATAATTAGCAGGTTATACCATCCGCAAAGATGCCCTGTGGCGATGCTGCCAATCTAAGCATGCTTCTAGCAGCATGAAACAAGGAAAAACTACCTTAAAACATCTCAACACAAGGAGATTTTCCAGAAGGCTGTAACCTCACACACTTGCAGCTTCAAAACTCCAGTAGCAGCTGATGCAGTTATTTGGGAAATTATGTGGTGGTAATTCATAATTGGACAATAATTTGTTCTTCTCTGAATAATTTCATGGTAAAGGATGGCGTTAATATGAAGCTAGGATGTGCCATTCTTTGCACTTCCGTGACATGTTGTTAACTAGCAGCCAAATCAATCTGCTGCAAGTCCTTAGATAACAATTTCTGCAAGTTTGCAAACCTCTTTCAACCATGAAAACAGAAAATGCCTCAAATTTCACATGGGGGATGACAGAGGGGCTGTGACAATCAATTTTATGACTCTATATATGTAAGATCTTAGCTTGAGCTTCTTTGGCAACCAACCAGCATATCTGAATAAACAGGTTTTAAATGCTGAATGCCCTCCAGTCCACTAACTGATAGCAATTTAGGCCTGATGTAGTTGGTTAAAATTAGTATTCAATTACAATTGTCAAACCAACTTTAAACACAGCTATACAACAGATATGATGTGATCTGGTGCTTGGGGACAGTCTCTTCAAGGAATGCTTATATTCTCTTGTTACCAATTCTGAAATCAGTGCACAAATTGAAATTTCCACCTGTTGCTATTCCCAGACATTTTGACAGACACACATCACAGAAAATATCTCTGATAAAATTGTTCAATAAAATGTCATATCAAAGATTGAATTAGCATCATGTCTGTGGCTTTGCACATTAAGCAATCATTAGACACATACAATCAAATGCCTTACCAGCATGAATGCATACAACTGGTAGAAAGGCCATCCACTACATCAGCTACCTCTAGCTCAATTTACCTTAGGGCCACTAGTGGCAAAGCAAGATGAGTATGGGCCACATAAGAACTGCTGAGTGAACCACTCATTGTGGCCATCACTAGTAGGATATTTTCTGTCAAGATGGGGCCACAAATAGTATCCTGCAGGCCACATTTGCCACATGGGCCATGAGAGAGACCCTTGCACTAGATCAATTCTATTTTAGATACCAACATATGATAGAATTGTACTCTATAAGCCACATATAATTACTTGAAAAAGCAAGAAGATCATAAAAGATATTTTGGGACCACAACGGCCCACAAAAGGCAGGTGCAACTGACAGGGGCATTTTCAAAATGATGGCTATCAAAGGGAAACAAGAACTCTGCCAATCTCAAATTAGAAAATAGAGGAATAAATAAAAAGTTTCTCAACACAACAATACCAATCAGTTACAGTAATTCAGAAGGGTTTCATTCACAGATTTAACTATTTTGATAGAATTAGGGATGGAGCTATTAACTTCCTTCATTTTTGACCAAATGTCAATGAACAGCTCTAGTCATTGTGAGTATTTTGAGTTTGCAGCTGAAACTGCATCTAATGACCTACGCAAGAGTATCTAGCTTAACTTCTACATACATACATACATACATACATACATACATACATATACATATACATACATATATATACATATATATACATACATATATATACATATATACATATATATACATATATATATATATATATATATATATATATATATATATATATATATATATATATATATATATATAGACACACACACACACACACACACACACACACACACACATATATATAAATACACATTTATTTAAATTAAGCAGTTTCAGGACCAGTGGAGCACACTTTGGATTGAGGAGGCTGAGAACTTCAAAAGTGTTTGGAAACAAAACAAGAAAATTCAACAAGATTTGCCAAAGTATTTCTCAAACAATACTGAGGTATCACAGCCCCCTACCCTATTTAACAATGCCTGAGCAGCTTTCACTTTCCAATTTTTCCTGCTTTGCTACTTCTCTTGAGTTACTAGGACATTTTACAAGTTAAAGGATAACCAAGTCCCCAAAGATATCTAACCATTCAATCTCTGTTCCATTAGTTTGAGGCTGGGATCCATTGTCAAGCTTTAGAATTTGAGTATCTTGCAAAAACGGAAAAGAAATGCTGGGGTCATGGAGCAGCTAAATATAATGAACTAAATAATTGATGTGCATGTTTATACATTATATGCTATAAAGCTTTCATCTCTTTATCGATGTTTTCGGGGCTTTTTCCAAACCTAATCAATACGGCACCTTTTCATGTCATAACTGCTCAGAAATTGCCCTGGTCTCGAGCACGTACCTAGGCCAGTTTCCCTTGGGCGCGCGTGACTTTCTTTCTATTTGGGAAAAGAGGTATGACTGCAGGTATACATAGAAGGCTGGCCGTAACAACCGCTCAAGTTCGTTGAAGTTAAATATCATGAAGCAAAATGAACTCAAAAATAGTCAACTTACCATCGCTTTGAAAATTCAGGGCTTGAAATCGATAGGAAACCCTGTTAACTTGATCCCACCGAACTGAGTTCGGAGTTGCAGAAATCATTGTAGTGAACAGCAATCCTGAAAGCCAGCGATACAAGATGTTGTTTCTTCAACTATAGTTGACAAATTGACGTTGTTTATTACGAAAAAAGTCCTTCAGATATTCACTCATTCAATTAATCAGCGTAACAGGAAATGATTTACTGTCATGTAAAAATATTCAATGTAACTTATTCTTCCTTTAACCAGTGTGTCACGCCAAATCTATTCACTTCTGCGTGCCTTGCCTCGAAAATGGCATATGTGTTATCTTGAAATAAATCACCAGGTTAGAGATGAGTTCCGTTAACTGTCAAATCATCAAGCTAGTCGGAATATGGTTCATATTGTATTGTCGATGAAAGCTAAAACGGCATTGCAGCATCCCGTATATTAGGCCAGAGAAATGCAACAGTCTGATACTGAATGACTTATCTTCAATGAGAGAGATGTGGCTTAAAGAAACACAGCACACAGCTAGCAAGTGTCTTCTATATCTGCTCTGGTAGAAAAACCCGAGCACTCGTCCACTTCTACTTATCCGCTTGACGGTAAGGACTTCAGATGTGAACCCACTCTTCGAACTTGCACTTTCTCAAAAGCCATTAGCATGACGTTCAGGCTGTGACGTCATGTGTGAACCTGGGGTTTCGTAAAACAATTTTCTCGAGTACGGGGGTCGACTGAGCATTTCTTGATTTTTCTACACAGTCTACACAAGTCTTCCGGAGCCTTCGTCATGCCTCCAGGTTTCGCTAATTGGATGACGGATGCAGTAAGTAGTGATGCCTGCGGCTGAATGAGCTTGATTCTTCATTCAGGTACAACACTTTCGCATCATTTCACAACTTTTGAGCTGGTAAAGGAAAGCAGCTGGAGTATGTCAAGCCAAAAGCTGCTTGAAATAGTACAGTTTCTAAAGGGACCTCCAGCTATCATATAGTCTCAAGTCCAGTGCATTTCGTATTCTGCACCCCCTATTAATAGCCATAAATACATTGAAGTAGATTCAATGTTTAATTCTTCAAATTCGTGAAGATTACGTGTGCATTGATTTAATCTTACAAACCTATTGCCCTTTGAATCCGTTGCAAATACCACAGATCCACGCAAGATCATTCAGAATTGATTGATCGAAGGATATTGCAGGATCAATTGGTGCCAATGGTATGCTTTCTTAGTACTCTGAAGATGTTAGGCCAGTTGGCTTCAAAAAAGGCTTCTTTGCTTTAATAAATAGGTTTCTTGCATGCAGATGAGACCGAGGCTATGAGCTATCAAAACTTGATTTAACAGGCCTAAGAAACTCAGAAGTCCACACTTAGAAGTCGAATTACAGTATATTTTTACAAGAAACTGCTTTATAGGCAACCTAGTACTAGGCAACCCAAAGCTTGATAAACTTTAGAACTACAAGGAAAGAGTTAAGAATCTTTAGACACATTGGAAAATTAAATCCGTTAATTAAAGCCGTTAACGCAAAGTAGAACCAATGCAATGAGTGGCATTGCTTTAGATCTTAGCTCTCGCTAACGCATTTTGTTTGTCATAAGACTCAGGGGCAAATCAGAGCTGGACTCTTAGGGTGGGGTCTAATTCCTTTTTTGCCTATTTCGAGTAAGTTTCTGGACACAATTATTTGGTATAGGAAATATTGCCATTTGGGGGACCATAATCCCTGCCCCCACTGGGCCCACCCCTGATCATTCTATTACTCTAGTATCTCCAATAGAAGAGGGAAGGTAATAGAAGGGGGTGCTCACGTCTGCCAATTTTCAATAGAAGAAAGGTAATTTCCCCTGAGATTATTAGACGGGGGCCCGTCTATTAGAGACACCAGAGTACTTTGCTACGCCAACGATTTGTTTACGTTTTTGTTGCAATTTTGTTCATTAAACTTAAAACTGTTAAGAAGCCTTTCGACTTAAACTTTGACCATGAACTAAGAAACTTTTACTGCTAGGCCTAATAGGAAAAACGTGTATCTGTTTATAAATTGTCACACATTTTATGTCGGTTACTCTTACAAACAGTCTATTGCTTGTTATTGACTAAGATTTTTCATGGTGTCAAGTCTATATGAAGCTTTCCACTTTCCATTGATGTGCATTCGCAAAGGTTTCTGCAAATACGATACACGTTTTTTATGAGAAAGATTTTTGGCCCAGTACTGAAGCTTTCTTAAGTTTTTCAAGATTCCAGTATCAAAACTTTCTTAAGATTTTCTTAGCAAAAATTTT
Organism: Cassiopea andromeda; assembly: GCA_018155075.1. NCBI lineage: Eukaryota > Metazoa > Cnidaria > Scyphozoa > Rhizostomeae > Cassiopeidae > Cassiopea > Cassiopea andromeda. Next base: position 14,959 of record WIPJ01002937.1, on the reverse strand, counting down.
TGAACTTCCAATGGTTTGCGCATTCACATTGATGGAAAGTAAAAAAGCTCCACGTACACTTAAAATGATATATCTTACTAAACAGCATAAGTTAAACTATTTGAGGGTAGCCAAAATCACATATATGACATTAATTTTGTACACAGGTAAATCAAATTTTAAATACATAAACACTAAGACCTTCTTAAGTCTCAAAAATCAGTACTGAGCTTTCCTAACTTTTTGAGCAGCTGCGTACTACTTTCTTATAAAAAAGACGTGTATTGGAATCATGGAAAAGCTAAGAAAGTTTCAGTACTGGACCGACAAAGCATACTTATAAAATGAAGAACATGTTTACTGTTTTCCTAGGCAGTATGCATGGGAAACAGGGGCGTCATGGCACTTATAGAGTAGGGGGGCAAGTTCGATGATTTTACGATAAAATTTGAAACTTTTGTCTTAACTTACAGCAAAACGCCAAAAATTTTCCAATGATGCATTAAAATGTCAACAAATCCGACGATTTCGAAAATAATTGGGGGGCCATGGCCCCCCTGCCCCCCGGTCGTGACGCCCCTGGAGAAAAAGTAATTTCATATTAGAAAATGCAGGTGAGTAAAAGTACGTAAGCAATGGGGTGTCTTAGCAAGCATACATGTGCGTACGAAGGGAGTCAGATTTTTTTCCATTTTGGTGTGTACGTACTAACTGAAACATCCATATAGTAATCCAGTATGGCACTATCACCATTGATTGATTACGTTGTCTGCTGGGTGAAGGTGTCTTACCACGCTATTTTACAGAGGCCATAGACGAATTTATTGCCATAGCAGCCAATGGCCGAGGAAATTGTCTGATTAGATCAAATGGATGAAGTAGAAAAGATAACTTTATACGACCGGGGAACAAGCAATGTTCAATTTTACATAGCTTCAGGTTTAATAAGACAATCGATGTTTCATTGAGCAACGTCAAAAGTCTCACAGTTTAAAGTTGTGATAAATATAGAATAGATAAGAATGGGCTATTGAAGTGAAATTCAAAGCGAATCTTACGCAGTGACTGTAGAGTTTTAAGATAAGAGTCCTTTGTGCATAGATTCAGCATATTGTCAAGGCGTGCATGAAACAGCTGAAAAGAGAAAGATGTGGAAGTCTGTGGCCACACAGCAATACTTCCATCTAGTCATGTGGAAGGATGAAAATTTTGCCAGTTAAACAGGACAGTTCTCCTACTGTAGTTATCTTCGAAGGTTTAATCGAGAGGTAACGAGGCACAAGCCGTTACACTCTTTCTTCTATAAGGAACAACTTAACAAGGAACTTGGTACATTGAATCACATCACCAGGAACGCACATGTAGAAGGCCAAAGTCTTTATGGAACTCAATTCGAAAATTTTTTTATACCTGCAAACAATCAAGAATTAGACTTTGATGCAGGAAAACGCAGCTTGAGAATAGATATCAAGAGCAGAACAACAATTAGAATATCAGACATATTTCAATCTTTATCTCATAAACAAAACCATTGCTTTGAAGACATATCCGATGCAAAGGTAGCCAGGTTAATTAAGAAAAATTCATAGTGTCATGTTCAGTACAGAGAGGGGAAGCAAATAAATTGATACTGAAATACTAAGGTAGCATCCACACTAATGCGTCTTCGTATGAAAACGCATACAATTAGATGCGTTTTTGCTCTTTAGATACATTTAGATGCATCTAAATATATGCGTTTTCATATGCAAACGTATGAGTGTGGACGCTACCTAACAGATACAAAAGATACAACAGGCAACCATGAATGTAAATAGTAACGGGAGATATATGGAAGATAAATAGGAGAGCGAAAATAGCCAAATAAGAATTAGGAAATGGTCCACTCATTTGCAACCAAAACTCCATAGAATGCTTGCTATGCTTGAGTCAAATATTATATAGAAACCTATGTATGTTTCCCAAAATGTTTACCCATCAGTGTCAAATACTGAGGTCTGGGAGCTAATGGCCCTAGTAGCCTGGAGACTATTTTATTGTTCTGACATTTATATAGCATTTTACATATCAAAACCAGTTCTGTTTAGCTCACGTTTTACGACTTCTATACACGTTCAAGCTTTACGCTTAACCTACGTTATCAATCGTCATATTTGTAAATAGTTATATATGTATAAAGTTTTGTATATATTTATCTACTGTCTTCTTTCTGGACTTCACATTCAGATGTATACACTCAATTTCTATTTATTTTATTGGGAATCACTTTTTGAGGAACCTGCATGTAGACAGCCAAAATATTAAAATAACAGATGCTCTAACGGAAAAAACCTATTTTTCAATCCAAAAAAATTTTTAATGCTTCAAATAATCAAGAATTAGGAGGTTGGTTCCTCTTATTTACCATCAAAACTCGTATAGATACATTTGTTAAGCTTCTTTCCTACCTCATTTGTACTTTCGTCTTGAGTTCCAGAATAATTAAAAGTAAGATTCAGAGCTTTTTGCATTTCCTTGTCTCTATACCACAATTATGATACTAAATGTGCACTGAAAGTTAAAGAACTATTGAGGAGCTCTTAGTACTAGAATTTGATCACTAGAGGTCCTAGAATAAATGACTTTTGGAACTACGTCTCGAGTTGGGCTCCATAGAAAAAACAGTGCGTGCTTCCTAAAATGTTTAGCCTTTACTTTTATGGGGCTTATTGAAGGATATGTTGCGGGATTGGTTATAACTTTGCAACGAAAGCAAAGTTTTGAAAGGCTGAGTTTTACTTTGCTCGTCCAAATCTGCAGAGCATGTCATATCATTAAACGAATTTATGTAGAATGCTAACTAATAACACTTATGTAAACGAAAATCTGCATCTTTTATACTACGTCAAAGTGTAAATTTTAGTTATAAAAACAGTGGTGTTAGCACACCTGATCATTCTCCTGATGATGACCAGTGGTTGAAACTAGTAGAGAACTACAGAAATATATTACAAGAAATCACAGATCGTCTTTCTCTTGTTCACTTTATATATAAATATACATATGTATATATATATATATATTTATGTATATATTCATATATATATATATATATAT
>WIPJ01002936.1:271326-284184 GCA_018155075.1 Cassiopea andromeda | reverse complement strand
ATTTAGGCCATATCGTTCACTAATAGCTTGCAGGTATAGTCTGATGTCACTCAAGTTAAGCCAAACATAAAGTTGAATTGGTAAAATTACCTAAATCAGTGTTTCCCTATCTGGGGGGAAGTTAATACTCTAAAGGGGGGAATTAGAAGCCACAATCATCGAACACACAAGATAATAAAAGAAAATATCATCATATTGCATAACAAGATGACGTGTAATGATGATTGCTATTGCTGACCCATACATGTACTGTTTCAGTTGAATTTGGTGAGCGGGAAATCGCTTTTATTGTATTGTAGCTAAGGGGGGACAGCATAGACCAAGGTAGGGAAACACGGATCTAGATCATTTTCATACAAAAATCTACTGAAATTATCAGAAAATTTAGATTCGTCAGCTTTGCCTGAATACTCAAAGTACTTGAAAATCTAGATTTCTTTAATGTGCGTAGATTATGTAGATTTCATAGATTCATCAATAGTCAAACTATCCAAAGTACCTTAACTGAACTATTCAATCTCTAAATAGATTATTTAGATTTCCTTGATAAGTCTAGATATCCAAAGCACCTTAACTGAACTATTCAATCTTTAAATTACTTAGCTTATTTAGATTACTTGGATTATTTACGAGATACTAGCTAGATTACATGAATCAAGTTACCTAGATAAAGCAAATTTACTCCGATTACTTAGATTCCTGAGTCTACTTAGACCAGTAAGCTTACGGATTACCTTTCAAATTTCGATATATCTGTGAAGTCTGCGAATCCAGCCTCGTCTTCAATCCGAACAGTGGTTGTAGCCTCGGGAGTTACCCATCCCACAGCCGGAGCGTCTTGGGTATCCATGGCAGGGCTACTTTCGAAATTGGCAGTCCAATCTAAAAATTGAAATCACTACCATTAATCCAAGACAAATTGTCTTCTGAGATATTAGAGAGTTTACACAACACGACACGCCTGCTGACGACGAGCCAAAGAAGCCTAGAAACGAGCGCGGTCACGCCATCCTTTCGCAAGCATCGGCGCGAATCTGAATATCGCGCTAGTTTCTAGACTCCTTTGGCTCGTCATGAGCAGACGCGTCGTGTTGCGTAAACTCTCTATTGATTTACTGCGTGGCTATGGTCGATGATCTGAGTAACTGTAGCAACCAATAAAAATCTTTCATTCTTTTTCAGAATGATACATTAAGAAGAAAACTTTCGGCGTGACAAACTTTCGGACAAACGTATGTCCGAATATTTTTTTGTATGAAATTTAGCTTTGCCCGAAAATTTTTCACGCCGAAATCTTTTCCGTAAACTGCGCATGCGTAGTACGAAAATCTAGAAAGAAGTGTTATCTTAATCCAACGATATCTCATGATGTGTGTAATTGTCGCAAGGGGGTACTCAGTTCTATAGCACGCTCCGGGAATGTAAGGCTGATATTTTTGGGTCAAGACCTTAATTTTCGATATTTCTGGGTCATAAAAAGTTAGATATAAGTAAAAAGTAGTATTTTATGAATTCAGCACATAGAACGCAAACCTACTTTACGAGGCTCCTAGATCTTGAAGCATTGGATGTCATGAGGCCCATTGGGAATTGAGGCCTTAGGGTAGTTTGCCACCTGGCCCCAATCGGCGTCCCTGCTCAAGATTTATATCAATTCAACTCATTTCAAATAATAACATGCACATCCTTTCAGATAGATTCAATACAATATATTACTACAGTAACTGGGAAAAGGAAGGCAGATAGAAATCACTGTTCTATCCAGGGGTTGTGTTTGTGCCTCGCAGTTTCTGAAGGTACTCTCTAAATCATTCTTGAAGTGAGTGCGTGACTCTTGTTCTCGACTGTTGTCAGGAATATCATTCCAATTTTGACACCCGAGAATTAAAACGTTCTCTTTGCATAGTAATCTAACTTTGGGAATTCGCTAATCTCCATGACTTCTCGTCTCATACTAAGAAATCACGGAATTTTCAACAAATACACATTGCAATTTGAGTTTCTTATATAAGTCTACTTCGCTTGAGCCAAGTAAGGTATTTTCATATGAAAGGATGGGTTGGGGTGATACTTGTATGCGCATGCGTATAATGTGACTCCTTACGGCAACGCAATAAAAATTTGGCCCCCCCAACTCCGAATAAGCCCCCACCTCAAAAATCATTTTTGCAAATAAGCCCCCTTTCGAATATATCCCAATGGGGCCTTGTTAGAGGGAAGATAATTGTAGAATAATATCTTTTATCAAGAAAGCCCCCACAGAGCAATAGGTACACAGTATTAATTCCTTTGACTGGAGGCAAAAAGGCAAAAAGAAACACGACTTTCGTGGTGATAATGAAGAAATCACATTTTCGATCACTGGCGCTTGTTGCCAATGTATTGACCAGATCCTGTGTATTATAGGCTCAAATGCTATTTCAGTGGCTTTACACCTTTGAAAATTTTAACAAAACCATAATTGTTAACACATGTAAACACCTAAAAAATTGAGCTTCATAATTTTCGTTGCCTTCGGCAACAGTGCTTCCACTTGGACGGAAATTTCCTTTTTTCAGGAAATTTCAACCTTCAGAAGGAAATCAGAAGGAAATCGAATTTAGAAGGAAAAAGAAGGAAATTCGTGTAAAATATAATGAATATTAAGGAAATTCGAAAACTCACTACAAAAAGGAGAAAAATACAGTTTTGAGTTGTTTTTGTCAACAACTGCCCGCTCGAATTGTAAAAAATAGTTTAAATAGTCTGTTGATACTGCAGAAATTTACCACAGCACGAAAAAGCGGCAACATAATTTTGACATACTGAAAGCTTTTTTCGTCCGACACTCATCAGAGTATGAAAACGTCGGATAATGACCTAAAGGTAAACCTAAATTTATTAACTGCATCTGGATATAAATTTAGGTTTACCTTTAGGTCATTATCCGACGTTTTCATACTCTGATGAGTGTCGGACGAAAAAAGCTTTCAGTATGTCAAAATTATGTTGCCGCTTTTTCGTGCTGTGTAAAAAATAGCTTCCAGAATGAAGGCAAATGCAACAGATGCGGAGGCCCGAGAACTAAAAAAAGCTTACTTGCAAGATTTGTAGATCGCCTTGAAACAATTACATTGACATTAAAAACAATTATTATTGCTCTGATTTCTTCTGTTATTTATTGTATGTTCTTATATTTTTAATATCTCGCTTACTTGTTTTGTTGAAAAAATGCAATAAAATCAACTTTTTTCTTTTGTTCATCAATATTCAAACATATTTAATTTCTCCTTGTGTTTGCGTCAAGCTCAAATCAAAATAATTAAACAGCTGCATAGCATAATTTACATAAATTATCATTTAAAACTATTTTACGATATGCACGAAACACTGAGAGCTGGTTACGCGTCATTTTACGGCCATTTTCACTAATGTTAGGATAACTTTGTTGGCCTCAAGGTGGAAGGAAATTGGAAGGAAATTTCGAAATTTTGTGAAGGAAATTTAAGGAAATAATGTCAAAGCTGGAAGGAAATTTTATTTTTCAAAGTGGAAGCACTGTTCTGCTCAATGAGGAGATTGCCGAAGGGCAACGAAAATTTTGAGGTTCAATTTTTTAAGTGTCTATAGGTATTACAAATTATGGTTTTATTAACATTTCCTTAGGTATGAACCTACAGAAATACAATGAAAAAATCGCTATTGACCAATAAATTTCGTTTGCGAAATGGCCTTTTTGCAATGTTTTACATTTAGTTGATTGAGAAAATTATGTCGTTTTTTATATCAACTTGAGGAAAATGGCAAAGTTTGAAACAGCCAACCAATTCGAAGGAGCTTCACCAAAAATTCATTTTTGCAAATAAGCCTCCCGGGGCATTTAGGAAGATTTATGGTATACTAATAAACTACATTCAGGGTACAAAAGTACGGAAACGATGGGCCTAAAAATTCGTTTTCAAAAATGGTGTAAAATACTGTTCGAAAAGTTTGCAATTGTTTCTCCATGGACGTGATAGCTGACGTGACCAAAACGAACTCATGTGTAAATAAACGCTTCTATCTTCCAAATATGCTAAACTTTTTCAACTATTATTGTATAATTTGAGAAAATAAGAAAATATATGCATGACTAAAGATTGTGCATTACCAGATTGCCAAAGAATAGCAATAATTATTTCCATTTTGTTAGGCTCTCCTGTCTTGAAATTTGAAAGTAAATGATGCAAAATGTTTGCCATATTTATAGGTTTCAAAATACTTCGAACTACGAGTTTCAGTGAAGGAACAAGGAGAATTTGGCCGTCTAAAAAACTTTACTGAATAAAGGAGAAAGAGTTGTCTACAAATTTTATAGATAAATGAGAATATCAACCAAGGGTAAGATAACATTTGTAGCTTGAAACTATTGTTCCATCAGAAGCAACATCAATCTACTTCCATAAGAAGAAATACCTTCTATTTCCATACTGTCAACTGTCTCTTTATCTACTTTGTCATCCTCTGAAAATGGATCCTTCTGCTTGCTTTCATCAGAGAAGACAGGCTCATCGTCACTGGAATCACTTGCTTCATCGCTGCTTTCTTCCGACTCATCACTATTGCTCTCCGCCGGTCTGGTTAAAGTAAATAATAATTTCTTTTTTGAAACTTCCCATGTATATATTCTAATTAAATTTACAAATACCGTAAGAGAACAGCTACCTCGTATATGTAAAAACAACAAGTCTAAAATTAATTGCGAGTCGCCCATTGGACAACACCTTATTGCAAATTCAGAATGCGCCAAAACATATACAGACGACAATTTTCGGATTATTGGGCAAGCAATATCGTCTTTTCATTTAGGAGTTTTGGAATCTGTTTACATCAAGACTCAAAACCCAGTCTTGTGTAGACAGAAAGAGTTTGCTTTCTCATTGGGACTCTTCAAGTAAACAATGGTTAATAGGTCCTAGTTGGTCACACTTGGGGCCAATTAGACGCATCCTATCACATTAGCCGCATCTGGATATATATTTCGGTTAACCTTTAGGTCACTATCCGACGTTTTCGTAATCTGATGAGTGTCGGACGAAAACAGCTTTTAAGTATGTCAAAAGAATGTTGCCGCTTTTTCGTGCTGTGGTTACAAGTCTCTCTAAACACAGGTAATTCGTATCTGACTGGCGAGGGTACACTAAGTTAGTAACTAGTATGGGAAAAAACTAAAAACTGCAAAGTGAGATAACGCGTCTTGTATTGTTCAGTAAATGTGAACAATGACAACGCTAATAATTTTTTTCAAACTTCTTTTCATGAACATATCTTAAAAATACAAATACAAATCTCGCTCCAGGGCAATTTGTACTTGGCTGGCTTACAATGATACGTGCTAAACTTTACATCAAAATATGATAATTATATCAATAACGGAGAAAAGAAAGAAAAAACAAAAATAAACAAAGATACTTAGGAGCTCCGGGTCGCACCATGCTTTGTTCCTCATACAAAATATATAATAAGTTGTGCGGATAATTATTGTTGGTAACTTAGAGATAATGAACCTAAGATCACGATCACGATTTTCAATGACTGATATTGATGATATTCAGAATCACATACACAGAAAGTCATCAATGAGGAAGTGCTGAAAAGAGCAAGCTCAAGACCACTACATGAGATTATCACTGTACGTCGGCTTCCACTGGCTGGTCACATACTAAGACGATCAACAGAACGACATGCAAAAACTGCACTAAGGTGAGTACCAATTGATGGCAAGAGCAAAAGAGGCAGACCAAAAGCATTACGGAGAAGGAGCTTTCAGAAAGACTTGCACATTGGTGGAATTACTTGGCAAGATATGGAAACAGCTCCCACTGACGGTAACAACTGTGGAATGTTTGCTGCCCGATGTTCAACACTGGACAGGAGGACATAAGTCTACACCTAAGTAATACTAATAATAATTCTTTTACAATGATATACTTTCAGCAATACTTTAAAGAGACTCAATTACATACAAAACACTACAATAAAAGTAAAAACTAAAATAAAAGTAAAAACTAAAATAAAAGTAAAAAATAAAATAAAAGTAACATAGAAAAACGCTGATCTTGCAGGGAGTCGTTCTTTGAGGGGGCATACATTAATTGTCATTGCTCATAAGATGCTTTTTGAAATGTCATTTAAATGGACTTCGCGATGACATTTTTAAAATGTCAATTGGTGTACCATTACAGGCCTTAATACCATCATATTGAAACAGGGTTTCCGCTACTATTTCAGGAAAACTTCCCTGATTTTCCCTGATACGCTCAGTGAAATGATACACTTTACCCCCTGATTTTCCCTGATATTCTTACAACCCATACTCAGCTTTTTATCATTTCCTTGGATAGATATGAGGTATCGGAGAGCTTTGAACCCATTTTTAGCCGTTCAAATTTTTGGCTTCATTACAACACAAAGCCGCGCTTCAAAATGACTGCATATAACAGAATGACATACAAAATGGTACGATGTGGTAACAATCTCACTCAACTGGATGCATGACTGAGCATGAAGAAAGTCACTGCTCTGAAATAAAACAATTAGAAACTAAAAGGTCATTGATTTTACCCGATTTTCTAAAATATATTTCATTTTCCCCTGATTTTCCCTTATTGAAAATTAAATTCCGTGATTTTCTCTGAATTCCCTGATATGGTTGCAATTCTGTGAAATCCTTTTGGTAGCTTCAAGTTTTACCACTGGAATACGTTGATTTTCGTCAGTTCTGGTATTATAAATACAGGGTTCCCACTCTTTGTTCATCAATCTTTAGGATACTTAGGATAATTTGGGAGACTTCTTCGCCCAGTTTCTGAATGAATGAATGAAAGAATGAATGAATGAATGAATGAAAGAATGAATGAAAGAATGAATGAATGAAAGAATGAATGAAAGAATGAATGAATGAAAGAATGAATTAATGAAAGAATGAATTAATGAAAGAATGAATTAATGAAAGAATGAATTAATGAAAGAATGAATTAATGAAAGAATGAACGAACACAGAAAAGTAATGAATGTGTATACAAGTGAGTGAACAGAAAAATGCCTAATCAAATTATAGACTGGATGAAATGATTATGAAAATGAGGAAATTTGTCTAGTCTGAACAGAATGCTGCTTGGCTTTATTGCTTGAAATTCAACGTCCCATCAAGCGAAATTAAAAAGGGATGAAATATACAGCTAACACAAAATAAGAGGTAAATTACCTTAGGCTAATTAGGATTTATGCTAGCTGCGAATGTTATGGATTCCAGAGAAATTTGGTAAACGTTGAGGTATTTTTTGGGAAAATAATGGATAAAAGGTCAGTCAGATGACATGACATAAATAGGGCACAAGACTATTATACGTTTGGTATAGTAGAAAACGTCACTGTGCCTATTCAAAAAATGATACATTCATGGTAGAATTTGAGAGAATTGATTATTTGGCCATTTTCATATGATAAACGAAAGAAAATAATTTATTAAGTAACACAGGTGCTGAAAAGAAACTCAACTTATGAAAAATTTGGGACAAATTTAGGAGAATAGCAAAATATTCCTGAAATTTTAGGCTTTTTAAATATATTTTTAGGATAGTTCTCTTTTTCTAGGATATTTTAGGACTTTTAGGAGCCGTGGGAACCCTGAATTGGACAAAAAGCTAGGCCACTTTTATTACTCATTCGCAAAGTGCAAAACACAGGGTGGGTTCATACACATCCTGTTGATTACTTTTCCTGATTTTTCCTGATCTCCTTCTTGGAAATGAAGGTGTTCTTCCTGAGTACATATCAGAAATACACAATATTTTTCCTGACTAACTGCTATTTAAAATTATGGGAATGACCCAACTGTCAAAACTATGATGTAAATACAGTACGTTTAAGCAATTTGTAGGCAAACAAAAGTAGGCTTGCTTGTTTTGTCATGTGCACACAGTAGGTAGAGTTTCATTTTCATTTCATTGTCATTTAATTCTAGGGGGAAGTGGCCCTTCAGCGAGTGCTGATTTCCAAGGGGGCCTCCATTTACTTTACAACATACTTTACAATATTATACAGTCTAGTACTTAAAAAGAAAGCTAAAGATGTTATGATTAAAATAGGCCAAAATACAAAATTTATTAACAATTTAATAGGAAAAACAAAGAATTCATTTGGATGGATGATAATTATTTCTGACTATATAATATTCTTCAAGTTTCACTGAAATTTCCTGACATTTCCTGACATTCCCTAAAAACAGTTTTTCGTAAATTTTCCTGACCGTATGAGCCCTGAAATTCTACCAAATGTATAAAACTTGCGGCTGGCTTCAGTAACGTCCTGGTGATGTAAAACACACAATAATAGTTTTCAACCAGAGTCCCCCCGGCACCCTAGGATTCCGCCAGTACATCCCGGGGGTTCCGCCAGAAGCTACACAAAACCTAAGGACTTCCTTGAGCTTCTGCTACAGCAAAAATGCTGAAAACAACTGATTAAGAGATGACGTGCCAATTATCCACAACAACCTACTCGAATACGCGTAGTTGCAGATGTGGAGGAGGACTTTGACTAGCATGTAAACGATGCAACTTGCAAACAAAAGCTTTTCATTCATTATGCAACTACCATTGTGAAGGAGCAATGTGCAATGAAAGAAATGTATAAAAGACCAACCTCCTTTTCGCGGATGGTGAGAACTTTAGTTCTTTTTCTTCCCAAACATCCTGCATGGAAAATACAACAAAATCTAACACCGTTCAATTTGTCACTAAAAAGCATCAAGCAAATCGACTTCCAAGCTTCTCTACACAAAAAAACTAACACTACAAACAACAGCAACAGGATATGACATTACCATAGCGAAACGCTAATTCAAGCCAAAATTGGCTTGCATTCCCGTTTTTCAGTCAAGGACCATCTCTCGGGAAGAAAGGGCTGAATCCTTTTTAAAATCTGTACTTCGCTGTCATGGTCTGTTTTTACTTTACCAGCCTATTCACGGAAGAAATTAATGCACGAGCTTCAATTCGCACATGCGCACTTGTCTGCTCGAGCGGTTGCTCTAAACCAGAGGTGTCAAACTCAATCTCACAGTAGCCCAAAAGTAAGCAGTGAAGTAAAGTCACGGGCCAGAATCAATATTTAGTGAAAAATTAATTGCAACTGATATGTTATGTTTAGTCTTTTTATTCGGAAATAAGCTTTGATTTTGCTTAAACACAAGATCTGGAAGAACCAAATCTCAAATCTTGATATTACAAACAAAGGAGAAATTATATTAGAAATGAAAGATATGGTATAAACCGCGGACCAGCTCTAATGCACATTTGATATGATCTCGCGGGCCAAATATGTTTACATTTTGAGCCAAATATGGTTAAATTTCAGGCCAAATTTGGACCGCTGGCCTGAGTTTGACACATGTTCTTTAAACTATTTTGAATTGCATGTGCTATCCAAGATTTATGTATCGGAAACGCAGAGTTTCTTGCTGCTAAGCATGTTAAATATCCCATTTAGGATAAAACAGGACAAAGCAGAGCGATGAAAGCAAAAGGTGTCAATCACTAGTGCTGCAGTTGCAACAATAAAGTTCCTATTTGGCATGTGCGATTGCATAGGAATTCCTCCGGCCCCTGAATCGCATCCATCCATTTTGCAAGCCCATTAATATGATAGCCATTTGACCTAAATTATCTTTCAGTGATGCTAGACCTTGCAAAAACAGTGCCGTTTGAAGTTTGCACAAAAAGCTTCATCACAAGGCACTTTGTGAGCGCTCTAAAACCAGTGATGTAATTTCATAGCAGTGGCGGGGGGTGCTTTTCTTACACTCATGTTTATAAGAAACGAAGACCATGGTCCAAATATTAATATCGGAAAATCAGAAAATGGCACAACATGAAAGGGTTTTTCATACTTTAAATCTTATGAACTAAACGCTACTCACAAGCTTTGAATAAAGCATTTTGTATTTAAAAGACACATTTCGTCTACAATGGCCTTTTACTCTTTTACTTCGAAGACATTTACCGACCGTAGGGGGGCTGCGCCCCATTCGAGTCAGGGCTAGGGGCTGCGCCCACCACGCCCCCTCTTCTACACCACTGCTTAATAGGCAGATAAAACAATTCAAATGAGGATCGTATCTTCTCACTAGCTTTCTAGGAGCTTCTACCATCAACAATTGGTCATAGAAAAGAATGTATCATGTACTGCTGTCTAAGCTCGTAGTGTATTGGGGTCCTACGTAATTACACAATTCTAAGGTTTTAATGCATCTGCTATATCATGACGCTGCAGCCCCGAAAGCCTGGAGATGCAAGTCCACTGTAGACTGAGGTCAAAGACAGATTCACGTCCACGATAGACATAAGTCTATGGTAGCGTAAGACCTAAAGCAGACCAAAGTCTATTTAACAAGGCCTAATGCAGACGAAAAAGTCTATTGTACACTCAGGTCTATCGTTGACTTAGGTACACTCTGATAAATGTAGACGTAGGTCAAAGGCAGATAGATTCATGTCTACGGTAGACAGGTCTAAGGTAGCGTCAGACCTAAAGTAGACTAAATTCTATTGTACATGGTCTAAAGCAAGCTCAAGGTCTAAAGCAGACTAAAATAAATTGTGCACACAGGTCTAAAGCAGACCAAAAAGTCTATTGTACACTCAGGCCTACAGTCCATGCCTGGAATCAACTGGTGCACGAGCGTCAATTCGCATGTGCACCCTCGTTTGCACGAGTAATTGCTCTTACTTGTTTGGATTTGCACGTGCGATCCAAGATTTGTGTATCCGCAAGAGAGAGTTTCTTGTTGCTGAAGCGTGCCAAATATTTCATTTAGGATAAAACAAGATAAAGCAAAGTTATGAAAGCAAAAAGTGACAGTCACTTGCGTTGCAGTTGCGACAACATAGTTCCTATTTGGCATATGCGACTGTACGGTTGACGGTGATATTGGCACAGACGATTTTTCGCTCGTGCGGGGGATTTTGCACATGTTTGGACACGTGCACGTGCGATCGCACGTGTCTCCCGGCATGGACTGGGCCTAACGTAGACTTAGGAACACTCTGATAAGTAAAGAAGATTCGGGTAAAAGAAGTTTCACTCCCACAACAGAGCATGACGTAATTTGCACGCTGATGACTTACGATAAAAGGTTCTGCCAAGAAGCTGCTCACAACAAACTAGAAATACAAGCAAAATCAAAGGGTTGCCATACGCGAAGAGAATTTGCTGCCAAAATAGATGTGACTAGGATCACAGGGCTTTAACTGCCAATCAAAGGGGTCATTGTAATTAAGGTGATACAAAGTACACGGATATTCGGATAGCCAATAGGGGGCAGTTGGACTACGTCGGGACGGGATCAAACGAGGGTTGGAAATAGTTAAACAAAAACACTGTATAGATTAAGAACTGAGTTTAATTACCGAAGAAGCCCTATTGAGCCCCCTCTAATAACCCCCTCTCTAATAAGCTCCCTTCTCTATTAAGCCCCCCTTTTCAAGCAAAAAATGGAAATAAGCCCCCTTCTCTTTATGAAGTAAATGATAGAATGGGTTCTGAAGACATGGAGAATACTGTCAGATGAGATCACATGTATAAAATAAAGGCTATGTACCGAATTACTTGCGCGTATTAGAAACCTACAAAATATTGATCTTTGCGAAGGAATACAAGAGGAAAAATTGGCTAAGGAGATATTCCAGGATAACCAACTGACCCTGATGATTAGCATGATGATGTGGACACTGTAGTTGACTAATGTGAATAACCTTTAGAGGTTTATTCAACTGGCTTTTCAATGCAAGTAATGCAAAGGGAATGCAAAAGACTGTTGTATAGCATTTTATCTTAAGTAATTAATAAGCCCTCTGAAAAGCCCTCTCTCTACTAAGTTCCCCCTCCAACACTCCAAAAAATAAAGAACCACCCGGGGGGCTCACAGAAGTTTACGGTAATAGGATATCATGATAAGTTTCACGGCATACGAAATCAAACGCCGTAAGTCAATAAGCAAAGAGGCTGGAATAAGAGCAGGAAAGTGAGGAAACTTTTTGATAAATAATCAACTGGGAGGGGGCAATTAAACAATCAAGAATTCTTGAGGAATAAGGCAGATAACTGGGAAAAGAATTTATCTTAGAGCCAGAAGCCAAGTTGTACAGGAGTCCTCTGGGTCAATTTAAACATACTCATAATCCGCTACTAGTCAGCCCCCGGATAAAGAGGGTAAAAATTTTCCATAAACCATCATCATGATTTTAAATGAACAAAGGATTTCTGAATACGATACCTCATCTTCGCTCCCACTATCATCAAATTGTTGAATTTTTTCATTGCAAACAGCCTCAAATAACTGTGCATCCGGCTAAAAGCAAAGAAATAATGATACTGAATTAAAAATTTTATTTATTTTAAAAATTTAATTTTCAATTGTAAAGGAGGGATGTATTTAAGTTTTACCTGATTTTCAAGGGGCCCTCCGTTAAAAACTAATAAATTGACAGTTACTATACAGCTAAAATAAAGAGGCCAGTAAGAAGAAGAGCTTCAGAGGAGGAAAGAACGTGCAATAAAGCTGGTAACCAGTGGGTTCTCTCATTTTTCTTCATGCAAAACTCCGTAGATGTGCACATAAATTTCCTTAGATTGTTAAACAAAACTTCTCAGATTTCGTTAACTTTATCTTTCTGCTGCACAAACAAAATTTTGAGAGCAGCAGAGTGTAAATGCGCTTTAAAACTTGTCATAGTCAATATTCTCCACGTGGGCTCAAGGTGATGATGATGATGATGATGATGATGATGATGATGATGATGATGATGATGATGATGATGATGATGATGATGATTGATG